>ML782493.1:1408135-1435656 GCA_009831015.1 Picea engelmannii | reverse complement strand
AAGCATGTAACTGATCTATGAAACTCATTTACCTACAGCAAGATAAAATCATCTACAACAAACAAGATCTAAAACATGTACTTTGAAAAATAACAAAAAGGAAAGAGTGTACTAGTTGGCAATGGGGGCCCTCCACTGCTTCCATGGTACACTTGATTAACTTCAGATACGAAAGGACTCCAACAACATTCAAATCACCATGAGCATTCAAATGAACAAAAACACAGATCTGATCTTCAAGAGTGTAAAATCTCAAGTCTCTTCATTCATCCAAAGGTGTCTTACTAGCTCAATCTTAAGAGTATTTATACAAAAGTTTTAAAACCATAAATGCTAAAATGTCTCCTAAATATCATAAGTAGATCCACAATATCCTAAGAGGGTCGAATGCCTCTTCTAGATCCTCAAAATATGATCAAAATCCCATGAAATCAAAAACTGTCCTAGATTTAATGCTGCAACAGGGCAATTTCTGCTGAACTGCCCCCCTTTGACCGGCGTTGACCGAGCATCTAGCAGTCTCAGATTCCGAATATGATAGCTTATTCACCATCCTTGTACATCTGGGAACGCAACCCAAGTGTTGGATTTCTCCCAGGTGTCCTGCAAGTATACAAACGGCGGAGCTATTACGGGATTTGGTGAAATCCTGCAATTTCTGCTAAATTTCCAATTTTAATGCAATAATTTAGAAAATTCAATTCTGAAGTTAGAGGATGAAAAATTTACCTTGGATAGGCTATTTTATGAGAAATGTGGGATAAAATGAAGGAAAAAATGGCAAATAAAGAGGCAAAAGTATGGTTTGTGGAAGCACAAAAATAGACTCAACATAGCCCAGGAGGGGTGAACCACGGTAATATCTATGTAATGTGTTGAATGTTTGCATATCTTTACCTTCTTTCAACAGTAGATGATTATGATTGACGAATAACCAAATTCATTATGAGGATCTGTTTATATTTTGTGTTATATGCATGCGATTCTTAGGAACAAGTAGATTACTGTAACAGCTCACGGAAAAGGGCCTTAATCAAGAAACCCTTTATCCTCTACTCTGTCCTAGACTGTAAACAACTGAGTCTTATATTCACCCATATTTAGCTATCTGAGGTGAGACTGCGCAGTACCTTCTGGCCGTTGCATTGCCTTCTGGTTTACCAGGAGGGCCGGTAGTTAGAGGCTTTGTCGAAACCTTAATGACATGAACCCTGTGTCGATTAAAAACCAACAAATGGTTTCGTTGTCATCTTAAGAGGAACAAGATAGGATTTAGTAGATAAGATAGAGTGTAAAAGAACCATCGAAGAAGCAATGAGCTGTTAGAAGGGAATGTGGAGACCTTGGAACCCCACGAGAGAAGAAATCGAGGGTTGGTTGCAAACGAAAGAGCTAGAATTTGCACACAAGGACAATAGAAACCCTGGAATCACACCACATAGATACCTGGATAAATACGTGTTTACGGATTTACACGAAATCTTTTTCTGTGATTTTCCGCATCTGCTACAAGAGTGGATCTTAAGGTTAACGGATAATCACCCTATGAACCGGATTTGACAGCTAGATTAGACTCTAGTACAAATTCAGCAGCTGTAGTAGGTGAACAGCAAATTCACCCTCGCAGTAGAATTTTGGCTTGACATTATTATAGCAGGATTCATCATAGAGTTCACGGTAGACACAGCAAAGTCATACAGTGCAGCCAAGTAAGAATTTCTACAAGGACCTAGAGGAAGGTATATTCGATCCCTGTATACTTCTATCAAGATACTGATATATAATAAAGGGGTAATGACAATGGAATCAGACACTTAGACTTCCTTGTGCACATGGGGGAAGGGGGAAAGCACTGATAGAAAGAGGAGGAATAGAAGGAGGGTAGGATAAAGAGAAGAAGGAAGCGAAACCCTTGTACCTAATCTCGATGGATGATGACCAGCTCAAGTGGATCTTGGCATCATCAGGAATGATGTGTAGCAGAGCACCCTACCAATATAAGATAAACACCAAGAAGAGAGTCGTAGCTGAGAGGGAGGGCTTGGCAAACGATGAGGAAGAGGTAGAGGATCTCCAGGCTGTGGAGCAGATTGGGGAAATCCTGTGCGCCACCTATGAGAGGAAGACAAGAGGCCCAAGAATTGGAGGAGAAGACAACCACCCCTTTCATATCAATGTCAGTGTGGAACCCATAAACCCATGTGTGACCAATTCACCACAAAGAACACCACCATTTAGGCAACCAAAGTTTGGAGGAAGTCCGATAGCAAGAATCAGATCTACAAAAGGAGTGACAACTGGAGGAGCCAGTTCAGGTAATCTTAGTCAAGTATCCACACCGCGCGAAGGAGTCAGTAGTTCAATACTTAGAATGGCAGGACACAACCCTACTATCGGATTACCAAAGTTTCGAGGAGAAGTAGCAGAAGACCTTGAGAAGCATCTATTCATTTGCACCAAGATCTGGGAAGCAAAGTAGATCACTGATGAAAAAACCAAACTCGCGCAGCTAGCGATCACGCTAAGGGACTACACACTAGACTGGTACATGAGTCTAGACACAAACAATGCTCCTAGGACAACAAGGACACTGAATGACATTAAGAAACTACTAATTAATGATTTCCAGAATATGAGCTCAGAGGATCAGTATATGAACGAGATGATCGAGATAAGACATAAACCAGGAGAATCGGTATGAGAGATTGATCAAAGATTCAAGCGATTAAAAGGGAAGTTAAAATATCTTATGACTGAGATGCAACATCGACACCTATTTGTCAACTCATTACTCCCACACTTGAAATATCCACCATGACAACAAAAGTTTGAGACACAAGCAGAGGCTCTGCAGGCAGCCTTGGAATTGGAAGAAAATCAGTATCAACAGACGGACCCGGCTATCGAAGAACTGAAAGAGGATCTGAAGAACTTAACATTTAAGTTGAACCAAAATAAGAACAAGGGCAAACAAGAATCCATTTGGTGTACCACATGCAGGACATAAGGACACCACAAAAATGAATGTCCAACGTTCGTGCAGTATATGGCAATAGGGCGGTCAAACCCACTACCATAGGGGGGATTATGGTGCGAAATATACAAAAAACCGGGTCATGACCCTTACCATTACACGATGATGCAGAAATACCAAACAGTCCCAACGAACTCATACTACACATTTTGCAAGTCAACCGGCCATGACGACAAAGACTGCAGAACTATGGAGCTGATGTGGGAAAGGACCTCAGATGCATACAGGGTACAGGCAGAAATGATGACTGGGTAGAAACACCATAGTTCACTCAAGACCCAGCACCATACAACACTGTGTAGTAGCAGTATAATACTGCGCAACAACCTTATAATAACGCTCAACCGCAGTACAACCCAACACAACCCTAGTACAATACCGCGCAGTATAATCGGGGACCACAATATAACACGCCATGAGGGGATCGCACAACCTATAGAGGAGCAGGATGAGCCAGAGGAGGTTTCAAACGTTGGAGAGGACTAGTCACATGTCACAATTTCCAGCAACCAGGACATTATGCATGGGAATTCCCACTACCACTAGTGACCTGTATGTATTGTCGTGCTTCGGACCATGATACAGAGGAATGTCCAACACTACTCGTAAAGATATAGGAAAAAATGAACCAAAATAACCAGAACCTTCAGTGGATTTTCATCGAAGCAAGAGATGACGGACGAAACATCAACATAGTCACTCAAGGAGGAATGAAAACAGGAAACGATGCAGCTCGACAGGACCCAATGGGGTAAAGAAGAACCCTGACCCTAAGAAGTAGTTCAACACGCAAAAGGAAAAGGAGACCTTTACAGAAGCCCGACAAGAATTCCAGAAGGAGGATATAGCGTTGACTGTGCAACAGAACAAGGAAGCTCTGGAATATGACATGCCACCATCACTGGACCATACCAACAGAATACAACCTAACGAACAAGGAAGTACTATCAAAGACTTTTTGCAATTGTGCATAAAAATGTTAAGTGATCCTTCATCTATCAAAGTATTGAAAAATATCCTAGAGAAATGTAGTAGCGAGGATGGATAGAAGCCAGAACCGAAAACTGTCAACCACTTACACATAAGAAGAACAAGTAGAGAATTTAGACTCAATGCTAACATTGGGGATTTCAACATGGGAGATATTATATTAGATCTAGGATCTGAGGTGAACATACTACCAAAAACCACATGGCCAATGCATGGGAGAACCTACACTGGGATACTCAATTGTTCAATTAAAGCTAGCAAATCAACATAGAGTCCTACCAATAGGTAGACTGAAAGGAGTAACCGTAGATCTGGATGGTGTGCGCACTAAGGTAGACTTTGAAGTCATCAAAATAGTAGACGACACAACACCTTACCCAACACTACTTGGTCTGGATTGGGCATTCGACAACCAAGCCATAATTAACTTGAAAACTAGAAAAATGACATTTGAGTTGGGAGACAATAGGGTTATAGCCCCACTCGACCCATCAGAAGGCGAGAGGTTCGTAGAACCCACTTTCCTGGATCTAGACGAAATCGACCAGTTGTACAGAAAAACTGCACGCGATGCAGATTATATAAACCCAACTGCATACGGGGTACTCAGTTGGTGAAGAATTACTTCATGCACGATAGACTCAGACACTGGGTTAGAAAACTGGCAGTAAAGATTACACGAAGTATCCACAAGAAGGTGTGCAATAATAGACTGCACAGGAAGATGGCTTGGCACAAAAATCAGAGAATTGCCCAGTTTTCATGGACTAAATGACCAGGAAACTTTCTTAACACAATATGAAGACGAAGTATTAGATAACCAGAGACTATTAGCACTAGATTTATCACTAAAGGCTACACCCGCAAGATGGTGGGGTGTGCACAAAGAGACTATCATAGATTGGTACCAATGCAAACGATTACTACGCATAAGGTTCAGTGCAGAACAGATATGGAACAACCAACAAAAATATGATGGACTAGGAATGCCGAGAGAACACTTGGATGCATGTAAAAAATTATGGAAAATGACACCACCAGAAGAATGGTCTCACCAATTCATTCATACTTTAGAAGGCATACCAGTGAATTGGTATATAGAACAGGAAATGCAAAAAGGAACCCAGACATGGGCGACACTCCAACAGAACTTTAAATTCATTTCCTCATTCAAGCACGAGAACCCCAACATAGACATAGCCCTGAAACGGATCAGAGATGTCATATTCATTATAGATTCAGAAGTGGAAGCTATCACAGAGGTACAACAGTGGAATAAGAAGACAATCAAGGAACTGTTGTCATGCTACCATATACAGGAAGCAGAACTGGATGAAGATGATCCGCACGATATTCATATCAAAAAATTCGAAGATGAGAGAGAGGTAGAAGGACCACCCTTAGAATTAGAGGTCATCTCTTCACCAATCAAGATCAAGAAGGTTAACATAGGGACCGATGAGCAGCCCAAAATGGCCATCATTGGAGACTATTGGGACGAACAGACACTAGAAAGCATCATAGAATTATTGTGTGTGTTAACTCCCAAAATGAAACCGTCCTTTCGGCCGAGTTTTGGGTGGATATCATAGCTTTAGGTAGTATCTTCAAGTCATTTTCGAGTTTTTTACAACTGAGAAAATTTTGGTTTTGGTGTGTCTTAGGAAATAATCGATCCACAAAGTCTTCTCTTTCAAAAATTTAATTTTTTACTTTCCACAGCTAACGTGTTTTTTAAAAGGTTCATTGAGCACTGTGGAAAGTACTCTCTTTCAACAGCTAAAGGGATCGTTTCATCAGTTAAAAGCGCTGTGGAAAGTGACAAAGCGCGAAGGGTTTGACAGACAGTTCGCACGTGGCGCGTTGTGGAAAGTATCTACTTCCTACGGCTAAAAGAACATTTTCAAGTGATGTGGCATGCTGTTTCACTTTTCGCGGCTAAGGTGATTTTCCTATCAAACGGTGCGCTATGGAAAGTACTCACTTTCCGCAACTAACAGGGGTTTTCAAAGGAGTTGCGTGCTGGTGAAAGTAGCAAGCGAGCGTGATGGCAGATGTGTTCTCCAAGCACCGTAGCTGCATGAAGCGGGAATCACGTGCTCATTATCCACGCATGCACGAAATTATGAGGTGATCAACCCCCACGTCAAAACAAGATCCGAGACATGCGCTGGTGGAAGTGGGTAATCATAGAAGTTCAAGCTTGTGTACCAGGATATGACGGTAATTCAAAATCTTTCCAGAACCCATGCGCAACTATCATCACACCCGAAATGGCAAGTTTGCATTCGACGACGCAGGTACAGAGGAGGTTCAGAGGAACTGACACCATCAAATCAGGTAGAGTCGGCATATCACAGGTTGTTTCCGAAATACACTCAAGGTTTGCATTTGACCCAGCACAGAGTCGAAACCGAGACTGCTTTCAGCAGCGCAGAACAAGGGTTCGACTAAAGAGGTCACAGGAATTACAGTGGTCGAGTGCCGGAGCTGCAGAATGGTGAAAAAACGCAGTGGTTTTTTGCTTAAACGAGAACTCGACAATCTATCCTTTCTGGAATCACATCCCAAGGTTCAGAGACATTTCTCAAATGCGGGTTGCATGGAATTTGTAAAAAGGTTGCAAATGGGGTGTCATCAAGCCACATCTGAAGCCTTCGCAATGACATTTGATGGCAACAGAACTCGGGTGGGTTCTGTGGAAATTAAGGTGGACGAGAAGTTTATTGCAGTAGCTACAGGGTTACCGATGACTGGTCAAAGATGGTTTAAAACTACCGCTCTGAAAAATCAGGATTTCAAGTTCTATTTGAAAGATGGATACAAGCACAAAGCCTAGAGTAAAGGTATGCTCGTTTCATACCTGGATGAAGAGTGGCAGCATTTATTCAAAGGAATTCAGTTATATATTACATCAGAAGGAAGATACGACAAGTTGATGATGTATCACTTTAAACTGATGGATCATTTTACAGGAAAGACTCCCATCAATTTGCCTTACTTCTTATACCATAGTTTAGTTAAAGTCTGCAATAGAATTAGAGCTCAACCTTTGAGCATTAAGTCGACTCTTTGTCACCTAGGCCTCATTAAACTTATTCTTCTGCAAGAATTAAAACAACAAGGAAGGAGCTGGGAGCACTTCCTGTTCTGGGAAGGCTTTGAAACCCAGAACCAGACTGCAAATGAACAAATGGTAGGTGCAAGAAAGCAATTCTCTCCTCAGAGCAGCTCAAGAAGAAGAAAGGCCTTGTCAGAACCTTCAGAGGATAGGGCGCCTAGATTGAAGTCCCACAGTTTGAAAAGAAAGTTGAATTTTGAGCAGACTACAGAGCAGTCTATACAGCAGGATTCAGGACACCCTACACAACAGAGTACAGGGAAGAACATCCTCAATTTACCTTACTCAGATTCAGAATCTGAAGAAAAAGATCAGTGTCCTGCCATCAAGAGCTCTGAGCAATCAGCAGCATGTGCTCAAAACTATGAGAAATTAAAACATACAGAGCAGGGAGAATCGTCAAAGAAACCTAGACCAAATAAAGCCCAGAGAATTAAACACCTCAAGGAGGTAATTGCTCAACAGGAAGTTCTGGAGCGGGTAATTAAAGATAGATATAAAAGGTTGTCTAACAACTTTGCCAAGACGAATGCAACATTCGAAAGGTTGGCCAAGGAGAGCGTTAAAGAGAAAAAGAAGAAGGAAAAGCTCATCAACAACTGCAGCAGACTAAGATTGCTTGCCCGACACCTCAAAAAACGAATCAGGGGATTGAAACAAAAGCTAAAACAAAGGTCTCATCCAGACCTGCAAGTTCTTGCTCAGGTGGCAGTCAATATGCAAGGTGAAAAGTCAGATGTTAGTTGATTTTGGTTTAAAACAAATTTTGATGGAAAAAACTCTTTTTTGTGCATATCGGGACTTTCAACAGCGCCAGGTTACTATTTCGCTACCCGTTAGCTGTTGAAAGCGATAGCTTTCAACAGCTAACCCGTGAAAGTTTCAAACGGTTGCGCTGTTGAAATCTCTGCAACCATGTTTTGAGGACGAAATAGCAACAGTTTGTTTCCAACTTGTTTTGAAGACATGCCAGCGTATCAATGGATCATTAAATTGCATGCAAAAAAGTTCAAACTCAGGTATTCGAGGAATTTTGGATACGCTTTCAAAACCATATCCTAAAACTCAGCCATAAATATTGGGAAATGGAACAGTCACGCACAGGTGTCATGCTGTCTCACTACATCGCAGATGCTGGAAGCTGGAGAAAGCAAATGGTGATTTTTTGTATGTTGAAGGAAATTCGAACACTCAGTTCTTTTATTGAAGACTTTAATTTCATAGTTGTTTAAGTAGAATAGGACTGTTTTATTAAATGATAGATCCACGTTTTTAGGATCTGTATAACCATTTGTAAAGGATATAAATGCTTGTTTTGATATCAAACAATGGTTCGATTTTGGATAGAAGATTAGCTATTGTACTCAAACTTTTATGCTAATACAGATCACAGGTTTCTTTCATTTTTGATTGTCAGCTTTCCACCTTTTCTTCTGCATTATTATCTGTGTTGTCAAGCTTTGAATGGCTGTCATCCCATTGTTTAGCTCATAGCCTGATAATAAGTCTTTTAATTGTCTCTTAGACCCTGCTTTGCATTGGTTTAGTTACAATTCGTTCTCCACCCACTTTAAAGCTATCTGCTGATTAATCAATCATTGAGAGCACTGTCTATTTGTTTATCATTTCCATGTTTGAATGCCATAAGCTATATTGAGTTGTCCCATTGATCCACATTCACAAAATACAAAAACATTCATTTCTTAAGTTACCAAGCACCTCTGGTCTGCAACCACAGAGGGTTTCTTGGAGTGATAACAGTGTGAATACAACGACCTTTTTCCCATGACCTTTTAGAGATGAAAGGAATAGTCGAAGAATTAGGAGAAATGAAGATACCACTCAAACCTGATGCGAGACCCATTAAACAATGACCATACAGACTGAACCCCATCCACAAACAGAAAGTTAAATACGAGATCGACAGGATGCTCGAGGCCGGCATCATCGAACCGGACGAAGAATCAGAATGGATAAGCCTGATGGTAGTACAGGACAAGAAACATGGAAGAGGGATCAGGATATGCGTCGACTTGAGGAAGTTGAATGATGCCTGCTTACATGACAAATTCCCCACACCATTCATGGATGAAGTACTCGAGAATGTAAGAGGAAACAAAGCCAATTCATTCACAGATGGATTCTTGGGATATCATCAGATTAAGATAGCACAAAAGGATAGACACAAGACCACATTTGCAATAGAATGGGGATCTTATTGGTACACAGTCATGCCGTTTGGACTGAAGAATGCACTTGCGATATTCTCCAGAGTGGTCATCACAGCATTTAAGGAATTCATCCAGCAATTTCTCGAAGTATACCTGGATGATTGGATGATTTATAACCTGTTAAAAAACCATGTGGAAGTTTTACGCCTGATGTTAGAACAATGCAGACAGTGCCAGATATCACTAAATATCAAGAAATGCATATTTGCAACACCATTTGGGATACTACTGGGACACATAGTATGCAAACATGGTTTACTAGTGGATCCGACCAAAATCACAGTCATTGTTAACCTACCAGCACAAAAAATAGTCCACCAACTAAGAGAAATGTTAGGACATACGGGGTATTACAGGAAATTCATCAAAGGCTAAGAGAAGATTACAACGCCTATGGAAAAACTGTTAAGGAAGGAAACCAAGTACCAATGGAACGACGAGTGCCAACACGGTCTGGATACTCTGAAGGAAAAGATGGTCACCGCACCAATATTGGTATTTCCAGACTGGGAAAAGACATTCCATGTACATGTAGATGCATCAACAATAGCACTTGGAGGTATTTTAGCACAACCAAGAGCAAGACACTTGGATCACCCGATAGCGTTCGCAAGCAGGAAATTATCAAACTCATAACATAATTATAACATGACAGAAAGAGAAGGCTTAGCTATGGTTTACGTACTACAAAAATACAGGCATTACCTATTGGGAAAACACTTTAAGATGTTTACATATCACTCAGCCCTGAAATACCTAGTTAACAAGCCACTGTTGGGGGGGAGAATCTGTTGTTGGTTACTGCTATTTCAAGAATTTGACTTCGAGGTAATAGTCAAACCAGGGAAACTGAATGCAGGGCCTGACCACCTATCGAGGGTCACAAATGGAGAAGAACCAACGAATCTGGAAGACAACTTTCCAGATGCACAACTTTTCTCAGTAAAGATTGCTGACGTTTACTTCGCAGAGATCATCCAGTACTTGAGCACAGGTACTGTGCTGCAAGGATATACCACTGCACAGAAGAAGAACCTGGTAGTCCACGTAGCCAACTATCAACTGATTGCAGGAACCCTATACAAAATCGACGCAGACAACATCTTATAAAGATATGTACTAGACCACGAACGACCAAGAATTTTAGCAAAAGCCCACGAAGGAATAGTAGGAGGGCACTATGTAGGAAAAGCTACAATGCAGAAAGTACTACGCGCAGGATTATGGTGGCCAATGATACATAGAGACTCAAAAGAATATTGTCAGTAATGCGATGTCTGTCAATGGGTCGGCAAACCCAACAGAAGGGACGAGATGCCACTATGACCGCAAGTGACACTTCAGGCATTTGAAAAATGGGCAATAGACTATGTGGGACCCATTAACCCACCCGCCAAGAGAACGGGGGCGAGATATATTATTACCATGATGGAATACTTAATGAGATGGGAAGAAGTTGCACCAGTAAAAGATTGCAGTGCAAAGACAACTGTCCACTTTCTTTTCAAACAACTAATTACTAGATTTGGGTGCCCAAGAATTTTGATGAGCGACCAAGGAACACACTTCATCAACAACACCATCCGAGTGATGCTCGAAGATTTTAAAGTTCATCACCAAAAAATCACATCGTATCACTCACAGGCAAATGGCACAGTAGAAGCCTTCAAAAAAATTCTAGAGAACGTCCTCACGAAGATATGTAACATCAACAGGGATGATTGGGATCTCAAGGTACCAGCAGTAGTATGGGCATCTAGAACCACATGAAAAAAGTTGACAGGTCACACACCATTCAAACTGGTCTATGGTCAAGAAGCAGTAGTGCCATTAGAATTTCTAATACCTAGTCTACGTGTAGCAGCTATCACACAAATGACAGAACAAGGCGCAGTCCAGGAACAATTGGATCAATTACTGTCAATGGAGGAAGACCGAATCTTAGCAGGATTCCATCAACAAGTACAAAAATCAAGAGACAAAGCGTGTCACAACTTCCACATCAAGAGAAAGATGTTCAAGGAAGGAGATCTAGTATTTCTCTACGACAGCAAAGTGTTGCAACACCCAGGGAAGCTGAGAATGCATTGGCTAGGACCATAAGAGGTAAAAACTATTACGAACGGAGGAGCTGTACAGTTGAAATATCTAGCAGGCATAGACCTCAGGGGAATGATCAATGGGAGCCGACTAAAGCTATACAAGGATAGTCGACTACCCACCGCGCAGTTTAAAAAAAAAAACAAAAAAAAAACAGATCCTAAAAATAGCGCGCGGTAGGACGGACAAGTCGCATACGAAACACAGAACTACTAAGGGGAAAGATAACGACCATATCAGAAAGGGAAACAAGCGGGAAAAGGAAAGTCAACAAAAGAACACTGACAGGACAACATAAAGTATAATTAAAGAAAGGCAAGGACGGATGGGATGCGGCACTAAATGCGCCAACTGGTGACGGAAAGTAGCCATAAGGGCAGGCACAAAACTGTCGCGGGTGCATTGAACCCACACTTATGGTGCATTAATCGCACAAGCTAGGAGGCATCCTCAACAAGCTTCATGGCACACCCATACAACACATGAGCATAGAAACAGTTAGTCTATTAGCAAAAGAAGAACAGAGAAAGAGAAATAGTAGCCCGAATGAATAGAGCGAGATTGCAGAGAGTACCCGAGCTAGTTTAACCAAGCAAATGTCCGACAGACACCAGTATGGCACCACCAAAGCTCGTAGAACCAGGCCAAACAATCAGACCAACTAGGGTTCAAACTAGGTCACGAGGAACACAGGAGGAAAATGAGCAGCAACCATCGGAGATCGTAGATATTAACGAAATCCTGTCGCCGGAGGACATTCCAGTCGAACCAACACTGATCTAGGAAGAGACCCTATAGCCCCAAGTAGAAACCATGAAAGAGGATATGCCAACAGTGGCACAGGAGCCTCAGAATCAAGCAGAAGGAACCCATCAAGAAGGACAGCCATAAAACGCCGAAGCATCCATGGAAATAAACGAAGGCAAATAGAACCCAGAAGAAGAGGTCCAACCAGATGTTCCACAAATACCCAACCCGGACTTCTTCTTTTCGGCCAACCTGAATGGTGAAATGTGCAAGGCTTGGGAAGAATATATGGCAAAGGAGAAACCAGAAACTGCTGGAACTTTGAACCAACCAACACAACCAGAAGAGAAGATTCAGATACCGAGCTCACCTCGGAAGAAACCTGCTGCCGAGATTGTGCTACCGTGCACACCAGAGGGAATACAGGTGGATCCGCAACTATTGGGTCACGTCGGGAAGCTCAAGTTTTCTGACCATGACGTAGCAGACGACAAAAAATACCCAGAGCTTGCACCGCAAGTCTTTACGGAGACGAAAGTCATAAACCCTCTCGGAGGCACTATCAGTAAGCCACGCAAATGGGCAGCCAGACTGGACAGAACTGGAATCTTAGGATTGCTGAAGATACCACACTTTGGCAGAGGCCAATATGCGACAGCTTGCGTCAAGAAACTACTAGCAGTCACGCATGGCGGGGATGTATGGCTAGATAGACCCGTCCCCATAACCATTGAAATTATTGCGCAAATTATAGGACTACCCATCCGAGGTATGGATATCGTGCTAATACTGGACGACAAGTCCAAGGAAAAATCATTAGCAGAGGAAATGAAGAAGAAATATGGCACTGATAGGGGAATGAGGGGCATCATAATCAAGTGAATTAACGATGCCGCGACACAACTAGGAGCCAAGATTTTAGCATGCAAACTACTAAGGAAATTCCATAAAGATGAAGTATTGGTAGGAGTTATCGCAGTTGTGGCCCAGTGCACATAAGGCACTTTCATGAGCTGGGTGCCATATCTCTCAAACCTATTCTAAATTGACTGTAAAGACGCGTAGGAAGCAGGTACAAAATTTCACTACTCTTGGCTACTTACTGTCATTGCTTTCATGGGATGGAAAGAATCGGACCATGTCATCTTCTGCACCACACCACAGCTAGGAGAAGCGAGATATCGTGCCCTGAAATCCGTGCCACTGGCCAAGCACAAGAGGGAAAATGGAATTATATTTGAAGCTTATCTACAGGAAATATAAGAAGCAATCCACCAAGCATGGAGGATAACACCAAAGGCTGTCGCGCGATTCGGGGGCATCACCAATTTCTGGGCTAGGTGACAAGCCATGTGGATACAGCCAAGACAGGACCCACATAAACAATGGCTACAGATGTGCTGCTATGTCACCGAGGGAGACATCGAAATGATCATCCACGATTGGCCAGATGAATGGAAGATCCCAACCATACCCAGTGCAGTGCTGGGACAAACAGTCGAAGGAGGGGCTCTACAAACGGAAACACAGCCTCCAAAAGTTCCAGTACCCAAGAAACCAAGAATCAGCCAAAATAAGCCAACTTAGACAAAGGGTGGCTCAGAGCAGCCAGGGACCCAGAAGGGGAGAACAAAAACCAATCAGCCAAACAACAAACAACAGAATCCAGCTGAGGGAGCACAGGAACCCATGACAAACCCCATCACACAAAAATCAGGGGGAACTAAGAGACCAACGGTACAAGAAATAGGTGCGTGCAATAAATCAAAGGCACAACGAACACCATCAGAATACACAATCACAAAAGACGATGGTGAGATGATTTCCATAATGGTACAGGATTGCCTCACAGAGGACTTTGACCATACAGTGCACCACAGGGATAAAATGCAGAAGGAGCTAGTAGAAATGGTGCAACTCCTGAAGAAATTCGGAGAAGCCCATATTACAAGTAGCAGTCAAGGCATAGAGCCATCGAGCCCACGAACCACAGAAATAATGGAGGTAGGAGAATGCGAATCAATTCTTTCGAAACCACATTCCACGGTTTACATAAAACCGAGCATGGTACGAATGGATGAGATTGTGGGACAGAAACCACTAAAGGATTTGGATCATATCCAATTGGTACTAACACGGATGCCGGCAAAGGCCTTATACCAATTGTAGATTAGCATTCATCATGAGATCTAGTCTCAGGCACATAGAACCATGGTCGAGCTACAACAAGCAATGAATAAGAAGGAAACACTGGAAACAGTTTGTGTATAGGCAAAATCGGAAACACAGGAGGAAAAGGAATGCAAGAATGAGTTGGAGCGCAGAGTGGAAGACATTTTTGGAAAACTTCCAACTACTACAGAAGGAAGGGAACTACCAGTGGTAGAAAATATCGATCATATTGCGCAGGTAATTGATCAATACTAGAAGGAGATCGAGAATCTTCATGGACAGATTAGACCAAACACTCCACCAGTGGTAAAGGAGAAGAGGAAGCAAGAAGCAACAGTGCAACTACAGGAGATGGAAAAACAGGTCAGCACAACAACGGACTTGCTGGAGAAAGCAACACAACTCTAGACAAAGCTGGAAGAGGATCCACAGGTCCAGCAATGGGACCAAGAGGAGGAAAGGATCAACACAACGATCCAAGAATTCAAGCAACAACAGAAAACCATTCCAATTCCCGAACGGGTCAAAGGGACACAAGAATTAAAGAAGTTGCAGGCATAACTCCTCACTGCGCAAACACAGAAACATGAGCGTCAGGCTCAAATAGAACCATTGCAGGAATGGATAGCAGCAGTACTGGAGCAAGCAGAAGAAGCCAGAACACAGTCAGTACAGACTCAACTGGAATGTGTAGGACTAATAAGCAAAGATGTAGTGGCGCACACAGTCGATATTATCAGGGAGAAAACTGCACAGGCACTGACTAAAGCAGCAAAATTGCAGGAGAAGTTCCAGATGATCACCAGGGATATCGAGGAAGCACAACACAATTAGGTGACTTAGGATGAGTCACATGTCAGTGTTGGGGGCCTTTTGGCACCAGGTCGAAGTGGAAAGAAGAAGGATCATGGTAAAGAAAGCATGCAGGAAACATAAGTGACAACAGGCAAAAGATTAGCATGCGTGAATGAAAGAAAGCATGCACAGAGGAAAGCGACAGCTGGAGGAAGAACAACACGTGCATGAGAGAAAAACCTAGCGTAAGAAGGGTTAGGGTTTTGGTAATATTTTGTAAGTGGCTGAAGAGACCGAAATGTATAAATATAGATATGAAAGTATCAGATAGGTTGGCTATTATTAGTTGTTGTTGTCATTGTTGAATTTATGTTAGTTTTTTCGAGTATTGTTGTTGACGGTACGTGAAGGTTTTTGAATTGTATGAACCGAGTTTTATAAGCTGTTGAGAAAGAATAGATATGAGGAAAGGTAGATCTGAGGATTAGACCGTAGGATGTAGAGCCTGGTGCAATCTAGTTCACCTCATAAAGATCTTACCCACTTTTGCAGAGAATTGTAAGTGCGCGAGGAAATTAAGAACTACTATAAGAAAAGAGCCAAGAGCCAAATCTTTGTGGACGTAGCCCAGGAGGGGTGAACCACAGTAATATCTATGTAATGTGTTGAATGTTTTCATATCTTTACCTTCTTTTAGCAGTAGATGATTATCATTGATGAATAACCAAATGCATTATGAGAATCTATTTATATTTTGTGCTATATGCATGTGATTCTTAGGAACAAGTAGATTACTGTAACAACTCATAGAAAAGGGCCTTAATAAAGAAACCCTTTATCCCCTACTCTGTCCTAGACTGTAAACACCTGAGTCTTACAGTCACCCATCTTTAGCTATCTCGGGTGAGACTATGCAGTACCTTCCGGCCGTTGTGTTGCCTTCTGGTTTACCAGGAGGGCCGATAGTTAGAGGCTTTGTTGGAACCTTAATGACATGAATCATGGTCGATTAAAAACCAACAGTGGTCCACATACCTACATCAGTTCCATCTCAACATCAAGTATAAAACAGGGAGCACAAATCATGTCATTGACTGCCTCAGTCGCCCTCCCGTTGCTGCCCTCACCATAGTGCTCCATTCCTGTGCGCATGAGGCATCTGAGTGGCCCAAACTTTATCAGCGTGACCCTGACTTCACCACCACTTATCATCTCTTGGGTACAGGAGAAAATGTCACTGATTTTCACATTTAGGATGGACTGTTATACCATCTGGGCCGCCTCTGTTTTCCCACAAGCGAGCGTGAAAAGATGATTTTGGAGGCTCACTATAGTTGAATGGCAGGACATTTTGGCATGGATAAAACTATGGTCGTTCTACAGAAAAAAATTTATTGGCCAAAAATTCGACAAGACGTCAACAAGTATATTAGATCTTGCACTACCTCTGTCATTTCCAAGCCAGTCGTCAAGAAACAAGTCTTATACACCCATCTTACTACTCTCGAGAGGCTTTGGGAATCCATCTCGATGGATTACATGCCTGGCCTTCCATCCACCAAGCATGGAAATGATTGTATATTTGTGGTGGTTGATCGGTTTTCGAAGATGGCCATTATCACAGCCTGCAAGAAGAGAATCACAATGACAAATACTGTCAAGCTCTTCTTCGAATGGGTGTGGGTCCATTTTGGGATACCACAGACCATCACCTTGGATCGGGACAACAGGTTCCTCAACACATTTTAGTCGAGTCTTTGGTCATTGTTGGATACCAAGCTCACTAAATCCACTGCTTTCCATGCCCAAACCAATGGTCAGACAGAGGTCATCAATCGAATGATTGTGCACATCCTGTGCATGTACAAATCTAAGAATCCACATACATGGGATGAGAGTCTTCCCTATGTTCAACATAGCTACAACAGGGCTCTCCATAGCTTCACCAACCATAGCCCATTTCAGGTGGGGCTGGGATTCCAACCCTTGGGTCCCATTGATGTTGCACAACCTCTTGCAACCACACAGGAAAAATATTTCCATGTTCAGTCTGAGGTCGACAAGGCCACCAGATTCATTGAGAGGATTCAACACATCTGCCAACAACCCCATGAGATTTTGCAGAAATCCAATGCTAAGTACAAGCAACACCATGATCAACACTGGGTACTGCACCAGTTTTAGGTGGGAGACAAGGTCTGGTTACATTTGCAGAAAGAGCGCCTTACAGGGCCCCATCGAAAGCTCTACCCACTTCCCTATGAGCTTTACACTATCACCAAGTTTGTGGGTAGAAATGCTTTTGAGCTCAACACTCCACCCTTCCTTGGCTTGCACCCAATGTTCAATGTGGACCTCCTTCAACCATATTTTCCACCATTATTTGACACCTCAGAGATCACAGAACATTTGACACCAACAGAGCTCAACCTTGACTACATGGAACATGTATCCACTGATCAAATAGTGGACACACAGGTCAAGGGCACTTGCCAGCAGAGGATCCAACTTTATCAGGTTGTCAAGGCAGGGCAGCTCCTACACCAATGAAAGTGGCTCACCCGAGGCCAAATTCAACAAAAGTTTCCTAACCTGATGGGGGCACTCAACGCAATGGATACCATTGCTTTCGAAGGGGGGAGGACTGATCCAGGTGGATATTGGTGGTCACCCACCTATTCCAACTGGCTCCTGAAAAATGATTTAATTCCAAGTGGAGATTGGTGGCCGCCCACCTAATCCAACTGACTTATTTTGAAAGTTTTCATGTCAATACACCTTTTTGTGCTTCCAGGGCCGTTTTGGGGCCCTAAACAGTGTTTTTTTGGCTTGCCACAATCAAACTGTAGTTATAGTTAGATTTTGATGACATAATGTGCATTTCTTGAAAATACCTTTCCAACGAGCTATCACGTGCCTAAAACGAAGGTCGTATGCAAAAGTTACGACCCTGAGAAGTTGAGATACCAACTTACCCATTGGGGCCCACATAACTTTTGGTGTTTCATCTCCTAGGGTTAGGTTTTTGGATGTTTAGGGTTTTGGCATTCATGAGTAATGTTAAAAAAGATTTTGGAGCCTCATTGTAATGATTCTTCTCAGACGGATGCACGTAGCATCCACATCTCTTCTTAGAGATGGCTACAACCATTCGAGCAAGTTGTTTCAGTTCTGCGGTTTTACAGTTTCAGCCTATTTTATTTATTCAATAGAAGTTATTGTTCACCGAATATCTGTCAGTGCTTTGTATCTCTATGTTATGGTATTCAATCTTTTATTCATTTCGTTCCGCTCATAAATCCGGATCATTTACCCCAACAGGGCCCACATAACTTCTGACGCTTCATCTCCTAGGGTTAGGTTTTTAGATGTCTAGGATTTTGGCATTCATGTTTATTGTAAAAAGGCTTTCAAAGCCTCATTGTACTCATCTTCTTTCGAATGAGCGCAACCATCACATCTCTTCTCATAGATAAGCCACCACCATTCTAGAAAGCTTGTTTCAGTTTGCATTTTATAGTTTCAACATATTTCTTTATTGAATAGAAATCAATTTTACTGTATCTTTGTTATTGTTCCTTGTGTTTCTGTGTTAAATAATAATAATAATCTCTGTTCATTTCGTTATGCTCATAAAATATGGATCCCCTATCATATTTTTCTTGATTCCATAAAAAAAAATCTCAATTGAAAACTTTGTTAAGCTCTCCATCAATATCTTAATAACTCAATTTGATCGAGAGTTTAGTTAACCTCTTCAACACATTCATCGACGTTCTATTGATTTCATAATAAACCCTCATAGTTTTTGAAAGGCTCCATCCAGATCCTAATTGCTCATTCGAGTCCTAAAATTTACCTCGATAAGGATGTTGAAACATTGTTTTCACGCGTTGCCTTGCCAAAAATTAAATCGACCTCTTCATGGATTCAACCAAATTCAGTTTGAATTACAATTTATAGTGTCACGTTATCTTTAATTCGTATTGTTCCAATTTCCCTTTGTTACTTAAATGCTTACTTCTTCACAAGTTTTTAAAAGCATGCATCTCTTTTAATTCTATGATTTAAAGCATTCATAAAAGATAAAAAATTAAATAAATTAAAATGATTGTGATATCTAATATCATATCATAAATTGAAGAGTTCATTAATAAGAAGGGAACTTTGAATTTGAGAATTTTATTCTAGTGAATACCTTACTTTGACCATCGTCAAAAATTTGCAAAACTTCACTTTTTATGTATAATTTGTTAAGTAACAATATTACTATAAAAGTCACACTTTTTCCATTTTGCATTTAGCAGCCTTCGTTTTCTATTAAAAACTAGTTAAATCACTATTAATATATTTTATTTTATTTTTTAACTGGGGGAATCGGCTACCACTATAACCCCAGGTGCAACCACCCAGCCCGCAAGAATCGAACATGAGACTTCATTTTACAAATTTCCTTCCATTTACACGACACTTGCCAATCCGTCTACACCCGTGCGAGCAACTCACTATTAATATTAATAATTAAAAAGCCTTAAAAATTAATTAACTCACTATTAATATTAATAATAAAAAAGCCTTAAAAACTAAGTAAGTCACTATTAATATTAATAATAAAAAAGCCTTAAAGACTAGGTAATTCACTATTAATATTAATGATAACAAGGCCTTAATTCTAATAACAATCACCCTTCTACTAATGAATGTTACTAGATTAAAAGAAAGACCATGCATGCCATTCCAATGAATAAGAGACGATCATTTCCACAGCCCAACTGATTTTGTGGATAAACCCTTCTCATTTTCTGAATACAGAGACGTCTTGAGCTGCATTACCAATAAGGAGAAACACAACCTTATCATTAATCCTTAATTAATTGTATAACCTAATTAATTATATAACCATGAAAAGAAAAAATAATTAAATTATGCTTTCATTATAAAACTTTACTTCTTTGCATTGATTTTCATATCTCACACCGCTCCATTCATTGCCACAATTTTGCTCCACTTGCAGTTTGGAACGTCCAGTCGCTTCCACAATTACATAAAAGTGTGATGTAAACTTATTTATAAAACATTCGACTATAGCTTAAAAATATAGAAAATTATCACAGTTATTGGAGTATCTTCATCCGATACAATAAAACAAGTAAAATTTTATTTAAAAATATAATAAAATATCATAGTTATTGGAGTATCTTTCATCCGATACAATAAAACAAGAGAAATTGTATTTACTTGCATTGCACAAATTCTTGAGAACGTGATGCTCTATTTTAAAGAGTTAAATAGATAGGTATGATGATTAATAATTTTGGAAAATCAAGCTATTTAATTTTGGAAAATCACAGATTCCAGTTTATGCGTCTATGCCATTTTTGATCTGTTGAAGCAACTTTGGGAACCCATTTTAAGAAGTTTTGATTATTAGTGTCCTCGTTGCAGTCCTGGTAAAGAAAATTAAAATTAATAAAACCAATCCGTTCTATTCTCAATGAACATCAAAGTTATTGAAATTTGTTATTTATTTAAAAATAATTACATTGAAAGGCGTACACTTATTGACAATGGGCAGATTTAATAGGAATTTAGTGCTTAATAAGTTTTCTATGGACAGGATTAAATATGGCTGGAATATTCTTAGTAGTCACACAAAATAAACGGCTGTGATTTCAATCATTAACTTCCTAGCTATTATAAAGACATCCGTTTATGTGTTTACCTTTTTACATTTACCTAATCATATTTAAAAATTACTTTGATAGCTAACTGATAGCCACTTAAGTGATTAACATAAATTAAAATATTAACACCAAATAAATGAAGCCCAACCGTTTATTTGTTAATCAACAATAAAATTTAATATATTTGTTTAAGGATTCGTTTCATCTTATCAACCTTTCGACGTTAACCAGCAGTGATTTTATCAACCTTTCGGCGTTAACCAGCAGTGATTTAGGTGCTGTGCTAATTTATTCTAAAATGTGCGAGAAGGTTAGTAGTCGTTGTAATTGAAAGACGACCTTGTCTTAATTTGATATGCAGGCAAGTAATAGACAATGACCTACTGTTAATTTAATCAACAGTCCATGGAAATTCAGCCAACATTTCAGTTCCTTAGAAGACCAGAGAGTCAATAGTAGAACAACAAACATTTGAATTCATAGCAATGTCAATTCCTTCAAGGCAGGCTATTCAGATCGTGGCAATTTGAGAGATCGATGTGTTGGAGGTTCTTTAAACTACCAAAGGAATCTGGTAGCCTCTCCAAATTGCGGCAGAAGGAGAGATCAATGTGTTCCAGGGTTGTTAAATTACCAAAAGAATTCGGCAGTGACTTCAATCTCGAACACTCTTTTAACACCAAGGCCTTTAAAGATTTCAGATCACAAAATTCTTCTGTCAATGCTATGAGATTAACCCGTCCTGATAATAACATGCCGACGACAATCCGTTCGAGGTTCTTCAGCCGCCCTATGGACTTTGGAATGTTCCTGAGCGGAGCATAAATCTCTAAAACTCCCGCAATTGCAAAGGTGCCCCAAAATATTCACGGTTTCAACTATAAGAAAAATATATATATAGTTCACGCCTTTCTAATCAGTTCTAGACTGTGTGGTGTGTCATTAACATTAATGCGACTAAACACGCAAACGTAAACACAACAAATTTTTATTTACCTGCGATTCTTCTTCCCACAATGTTTTTAATATGCTCCCGGACACTTGTAGAACCCTTAAATTCTTTATTTGAATATGGGAAGACAGGGCAGAATGGGGACAGTTTTTCCAGCGGAGCCATATCAGATTTGGTAACTTCACCCAGTCGTGTTCCAAGAGATCAGATTTGGTAACTTCACCCAGTCCATGACGTGTTCCAAGAGGCCTTCTTCAGTATCCAGAAGTTGCAATCTCATCATAGAAATATGAGCAAATGCATCATTGTAAGTAGCTCTAATTCATGTTTATTTTGTGCTTAAATTATGATTTTTTTGGTTTATAATGAAGCACAGATGAAGGTGTTATGATGCATTTCTAGCGTGGTTGTACTAAGTTGTATGCTTATACCTAGCAATTGTATGCTTATACCTAGCAATTGACTGGTAAGTACATGTAAGTTAGACTAGGTAGGCATTTGAATCCATTGTACATACCATTGCATATCATGTTGGCATAGTTATAGTTGCAATTTTCATATTTTTTTTATACATTGTGTATATATGTATGCTCATAATCATATGTTAGATTAGAAACGCTTTTATTTGTTTATTTTATTATATATGGACAAGGGGTGATATCACCACCCTCAGGATTGCTAATGTCTTTTGTTGAGATTTAGCAGGCACATTCTATACCAGAGATGTTGAGGTTTTCTTGCATTTTATGGTGAGCACATGTTCCCGAGCTGGAGCTAGATGTTATCCCCTAGCCTAGGGATAACTAACGAGATCACTTCTCGAGGCCCACAGGTCCTAAACATGGAGTACCGAGAGCTAGAAGACTTGATCATGGCCCCGGAGGCCCTCTCTTTTCTTCAGTTTAGTCCACATATCACCAGCAGAAATATCTATCACACCAGCATGATCTTGAAGTAGCGGAGAATCTTGCTCCATGAGGTAATGAGTCTGGGTATCATGGTATGTATCTCTCTAATTTCTTAAGGACTTGAATATGTTGTATTGAATCCTTCTTCAATTTCATGATGTTTTCTTGGAAATTATGCTCTTTGCCTCGCTCATACCTAGAAGGGTTACATGGTGCCCTAGTAAGTTGATTTCCCTTTAGGATGTTGGATTACTGAGAGGGGGGGGGGTGAATCAGTAATAACGTAATTATAATCCTTTTTCTTCAAATGTTATATCAATGTAGAATTATTATCCAATAATGAGCAGTAATAAATAAACAATCACACACATACATAGTACATCAGTGTTTTACATGGAAACCCAAATCGGGAGAAAACCACGGAATGCTTTTTCTTATATGTCTTGAAGAATTACATTCATTGGAAGCACCGACTTCCTTTGTTTTCCAGCTGCAACTGGAAAGAGACTCCAACCCCCTAGTTTCTCAGGCTACAACCTAAGGGAAGCTCCAACTCCCCAAATCTCTGGCTACAACCAGAAGGAGGCTACAACCCCCAATGTTCTTCGGCTACAACCGGAAGGTGGCTACAACCACCTATCCTTGCCTCGTCCTGCCACCCTGAAGTAAAAGTAGAATGATGCACCAACTTGTAATCAAGTGCATCAACCATGCACCAACCTGTAATCAACCTGTACCATAAACAAGTGCATCAACCATGCACCAACCTGTAATCAACATGTACCATAAACAAGTGCATCCAACCATGTGCCAAGTATGTACCAATCATGTGTCAACTATTCATCAACTATGAATGTATGTACCAATCATGTGTCAACTATTCATCAACTATGACTCATCAATATGTACCAACATTATCAACTATACACCTCATGTATGTGCGCCAACTTATCAACTACTTGTCTCAACCATGTATTCAACATGTACCTCAACCAAAAGACCTCATCAATTTCATCATCGAAATCTGATTTGTATCTCTATAATAGACCTAGTGTATATGATCACATGCCTACAAACCTTCCTTAACTTTAAAAACAAGAGACTAGAATTTTCATCAAACTTTTCTTTAGTCTCACATGCCTAGTTTTGGATTAGTCAACAACCCTAACTTGAAGTAATCATAACTTTGAACCTGTAATGTATAAAGATATGAACTGATACACAATGTTATTCAGTGTTTTTTATGCAATTCCTCCAAGAGGCACTACTTGGAACCTCTCAAAAAAAGAGTTATAGCAAAAATGGCATACCTTGCTGAATTCTAGCTTATTCTAGAGAGCGACTTTGTAGAGCGTGCCCCGCACAAAATATTTGATGAAATTATCTGAACCTATTACACAAAATACTACATACTGTACCCTAACCAACACAATTGGTCTCACTTAATTTGGATATGTTATGAAGAAGTTATGATGTTTTTCCCCGAAACACCTGATTTTGACTAGTTTCAGGACTGGCCACAAAACCTATTTTCCACAGCGTGTAACTCCCAAAATACAATGACCCACAAGTTGAATTTTTAACCACATATACTTGGATATGTTTTCTCACTTGCATAGAAATTTCAGGATCTGAATCATTATAGAAACAAATTTATAGTGAAAATGGTGAGATGACCTGAAAATAACATACCTTAGAAAGCACCATCAAAAGAATTTATCCTTCCTTACATTTCGGCCTTCTTTTCTTCACTTTCCTTGGAATTTCGGCTTAGATATCATTTGTATACCTCAGAAACCTATAGATATTCAATATTCTCAAGTGTGTTTCAAATGAGAGAGCCTTGCCTCTTATTTATACTCTCCAAGTAGCTTCCCTAAAAACATCTTCTAGGTCACTTGGCCCCACTTTCTTTATTTTAGGGTTGGGTCCACTTCTAATTTCTCCATTAAAATTATTATTGTAATAATTTATTTTGCATTCACTTTGAATTATAATACACTCATCACTTCACTTTATTATTTACCTTTTAAAATCTCTTAAACCACTTTGATTACTTTGACCTTTTGGGGCTTCTAGATGACATATGAGGGTCCTCCAACTTCGTAAGGCCATAACTCTCAAACCGTGAGGAGTTATGTGACGTTCTACATACCACCAGAAATGGCATGATATGTACTATCCATATAGAATAGTATTATCTAAAAATATATCATAACTTATACCATTACCCATCAAACAAACTTGGGTCCATTACCCAAACCTGGGGTCTCCAACTTCTCATGGCCATAACTCTCTAACCGTGAGGAATTATGTGATGTTCCACATACCACCAGAAATGACATGACAAGAACTATCCATCTAGGATATTTTCCCTAAAAAATTCACTTTCCTTCATCTCATTATTCCACAATTAAGCATGGGTTCTATTACTCCACAAAGCGTCTTCCCGTGAGGGCTTTCACCATAAGAGGACCACTTTGGAGTTCATCCATATTTACTTCTTATCAACCATGACAAAAAAATAATGAATCATATTTACATCAAACACTATTGGGTCCATTACCCAAACCTTTGTGCTACGAGTCTTTCTTCAAGGGTTGACATCAATGAAAACCAACCTTAATAAACAATCTCCCCCTTTGGCATTGATGGCAACACTCTGATGCAACACTGAAATCATATCACTCATGCTCCCCCTAAAACCATGCCTCTGTCCTCTGCATCTGATAAATCCGATCCTCCTGGAACCATGCCTCTGTCCTCTGCATCTGATAAATMTGATCCTCCTGGAACCATGCCTCTGTCCTCTGCATCTGATAAATCTCTCCCCCTTTGTCATCAATGGCAAAGGTATCTTTCCATCTGGGCTGCTCCTCCTGACAGACTGTCCTCTTATGGTGCTTCCTCGTGTACATCTAAGACATATAGGACAAGCATTCAAAAGGCATTCATTTTTGGAGTAGAAATCACTCCAAGTCTTTGGCGAAGATATTCAAAGGCTTCCCGTGGAAGTGGTTTTGTAAAGATGTTTGCCACTTGTTCTTTTGTGCCCACATACTCAACTCTGATGTTCTTTTCTGCAACCTGTTCCCGTAGAAAGTAATACTTGATTGGAATGTGCTTAGTCTTGGAGTGCATCGCTGGGTTTTTTGAGATACTGATGGCACTTGTATTATCAAAATATATTGGAATGGGCTCATCATACTCAACCTGTATATCTGTCAAAGTTTGTTTCATCCAAAGAAATTGTGTACAACATGTTGCTGCTGCAATATACTCTGCCTCGGCTATAGATAGAGATATCGATGATTGTTTCTTTCTTAGCCATGATACCAAACACTCACCTAAGTAGAATGTTGCTCCACTGGTGTTTCGTTGGTCATCAATACAACCTTCCCAATCTGCATCTGTGTAGGCCATAAGTGATAGATCTTTTCCTTTTGGATACCATAATCCAAACTCTTCTGTTCCTTTGAGATATTTGAAGATCCTCTTTATTGCTAATACATGTGATTCCTTTGGTGCTGCTTGAAATTGTGCCACCTGTCCAACTTCCTGCATTACATCTGGTATGGATGTTGTCACATATAGTAGGCTTCCAATCATTGACCTATATTGCCTCTAATCTGTAGACTTTGAATCATCATCTTTGCTCAACTTACAACTGGTTTGCATGGGAGTGATAACTGGTTTGCAATCTTCCATTTCAAACCTCTTTAGCATTTATTTGATATACTTGGTTTAAGAAATAAAAATTCCTTGGTTTCTTTGACGTATCTGAAGTCCCAGAAAGAAGGATAATTCTCAAAGTAATGACATTTCAAATTCACTCTGCATGTCTTTTGCAAATTTCTGGCTTAACCTGTCATCATCACTACCAAAAATAATATCATCAACATAAACTTCAATTAATAAAATATTACCCTGACTTACCTTGATGTAGAGGTTGCTCTCTGCACTTTATTTTCTGAACCCTGCTTGCTGCAGATACTTATCCAGTCTGGAGTACCATGCTCTAGGAGCCTGTTTTAGACCATACAAGGCCTTCTTTAATTTACACACATAGTCGGTGTTCTCTGACAACTGAAATCCTTCTGGTTGTTCAATGTAGACTTCTTCTTCAAGTTCCCCATTCAGAAAAGTTGATTTTACGTCCATCTGATATACTTTAACATTTTTGGAGCATGCATAAGCGAAAAGCAAATGGATTGCTTCCATTCTGGCAACTGGGGCATATGTCTCTTCAAAGTCGATTCCTTCAATCTGTGCATATCCTCTACATACCAATCTAGCTTTGTTCCTTGTAACTTGTCCATCTTCATTCAATTTATTTCTGAAAATCCATTTTGTGCTGATCACATTCTTATTCTTTGGTCTTGGAACCAATTCCAAGTGTCATTTTTCTCTATTTGATCCAATTCTTCATCCATGACCTTATTCCAAAATTCATCCTTGCTGGCTTCTTCAAAACAGTTTGGTTCAATTGTAGATAAGAGTGCTAGGTGTGTTTGTTCTGGTGAATGGATTTTTCTTCTAGTCTCAACTCCTGGATCTTTGTTTCCAATAATCTGATCTGAAGGATGATTCTTCTGTATTCGTTTGCTAGGTGTTTTTGGAGATACTTGCTGAACTTGCTCTTCCACTTCTGTCGGATTCTCTTCATCTTCATCTTCATCTTCCTCTTCTTCTTATTTTTCATCTTCTTCTTCAAAAAGTTGTTCCATTGATTTGTTTTCTTCTTTCTTTGATTCTGGTCTGCCTGTTTCATCAATTGTTATGTTGAT
>ML782493.1:1371674-1400460 GCA_009831015.1 Picea engelmannii | reverse complement strand
ACTTGTCAAATTACATAACATCTTTGAGCATTTGTCTAGGTTAAGGGGGGTTTTATGCACATGTTTGGGTAATTTAATTATTGGATGTGATTTACATGTTATGATCCCTGTGACTTATGAACCCCCTGGAGGGCGTACTCGTTGTTGTTGCAGGACCTTGCCCATTGGACAAGTACACATGAGGGAATGATTAGCTCAGACCTTCATGGGGGCTCAAATCCCATAGGTGTATGTTGAAACACAAGCCAGGGGTAAGAAGATATTGAAAAACTTGCACTGGGAGAAAGAAGGATGTTTCCTTTGGAGGCACCCTAGTAGACCTAGACCCAGGGGACCTTTCTCTTCCCACATGGACGTTAGTTGTTGAGGACCCTAGACATCATCATGGATACCATATACATCATCCAGAACTGGCCTTGTCATCTTGGACGACATTTATGAGGCATTGGCACATGTGGGCAGGGTTTCGGGCCTTTGGAGGCCCAACGTTTCACCTTCACTGCCCAGTGTTCTATACTTGGGGATCAACATCACCCTAGAGGGGAATGACATCACCCCTGGAGTGATTCTTAGATGAAAATTAATTTTATTTTGTCCAGATTTAATTTGTGTAAAAAACTGGCTAGGTCGGCCCAGTAATTATGAGTTGAAATTAATTAAAGGTCAAAATTTTGTATAAATAAACATAAAGTACTCTCATTTTTACATCACAACTTGTCATTGGAGACAAGAGGTCTGAAATTTGCGCTCTATTAGGGTTATTGGCTGAAATTGTGAGGCACCACTCTTGTTTAAGGATGATTTTTTCAACTTGGATCAATTTTGGAAGTTTTATGGTGATCTTGCACGGTATTCTCATAATTATTCTTGGTGCAAGTAAGTGAAATATGCATTTTTTCATCTATTAAATGGTTTATTGTATGGTTTTATTTTCTCATACAAGATTATGAAATTGCATGGTGTATGTAATACTTGAAGTAAGAAACTTAAGTTGCTACTTTCTTACTTTTGATTTTCCAAGATTTTCATTGAATTGATCTAGTAACTAGTGAAATCCTAGAGCCCTAAATTGCTAGCACTCTAAGGGTTTGAACTTGGTTATTGTTGCATAAATTTTACTCCATAAAAAGGCCAAGGAGAGCAAGGAGCTAGAGCCTAGAATTTCCTACACCCTAGCATCTTGTCTCTTGAGGTCAAAGTTTAGGAGGATTTAAGTTACTACTTCTCCTATGTTTTTTCCCTCTTAGACTTTTGTGCATCATCATCATTAATTTGCAGCCTTAGAATAAGTCGTCCTCCTTAACTCCATCACCCTTGAAGACACTATTCTTCTTCTCTTACTTCTTGACAAGAATCAGCTCAAACTTTTACTTCTTACTCTACTAATTTTCCATCCTAGTATAGAAATACTAACAACTAGTTTGTTGTTGTCATAACCACTCCTACAACTATCATTTTGCAACTTATATCATCCTACTAACCATCTAAGTCATCCCATACTTTGTATAAGGAAACGTACTATCAATAAGTTTTAAAGTGTATGTTCAATTTCCTTTCTAGAGTGAAAATTATGAAGTTGTTACCATTGTCATAGATGATGTTACAATCACTGTTGCAGCCCCTAACAGCCCTAAATTCATCCATAAAACCATTGGGCATTTGTACTAAGCAAACCATAATCATTTGATATTGAAGTAGTGTCTTATTGATTTATTATAGTACTTTTCTGAAGTGGTTTCCATTGTTGTCATCATCATTAATTAATGTTGTAATAAATGTTTGGACAACCATTTAAGTCATTTATTGACTTGTGTTTATCTTGAAAATTGTGAGTGAAAATGCATTATCAAGTTTGCAAGATTCTTGTATCTCTTCCTTGTCATCATAACTTGCACCTTTCAAGATACATTATTGCTACTGCAATCTCACTTGTATTGTATATTAACTTGTTCAGGCAACACATAATTTGCTTAAGAAGTCATTGATTATGATTTTTGTTGCTAATGTTTGATGTTTCATTGGTACAGGGCAGGTACAAACCCATTTTAATTTTCCCTTGTCCCTTTAAATTCTGGCCAAGTGAATTCTTCTGCTGAGGGACCTAGAGAGAAGGGTGCGTTTTCACCGTATCGTTTTTCCCTTCATCAATCAAGTAGGTCCTGGGACATCTCCCTTGGACTGAGGATTCCCTCCTCCTAAAGAGAAAGAGGTTCCCTATTGGGGTGACAATGATAGGGTTACCTTTGTGTTACGTCAATCTAGGCCTACTTGCCTTTAGGATTTGGGAAAATATAGATTGTGTGATAACAATACCAATAACCAAGTTTGTAAAGTGGTATACAACTTGACCTGGTTTATAATATTCAAATACATAACCACCTTTCTTTCATGTTGTTTCATTCAGTGTTAGATACTCTCCTTTAATAACCATCGACCCTGTCGAAAATTCAATGCGTTTAGAGTCTGTTATTGATCGCATGAGGGTCTTCTTTCCCTCTAAGCATTGTTCCAACCAATAATTAGTGCCCCATTCATTATCTCTTGGGGAAACCACTACGTATATGTGCCCTGCAGAAAATGGAGTGCCAAAATGTGAGTCCACTAAATGACCAAAGCATAACACATTCATTCTATTTATTCAAAATTTAATAGAAGGATTCAATGAACCTGGTAGTACGAGATCTGAGACAAGATCATAATCTATTGAAATACTTTATTGGTCCTCCTCCAATTGGGATAGTTCCATAGCTATGCATTGACCAATGGGAAGTGATATGCAATCCCATCTATTAACCCAGTCCGTCGATTCATAATCATCCCATCTATCAACCCATTCTGTCAATTCACAATCATCCCATTTATTACTACTACATGGACCACAAAATCAAGAGAGTTTTCTTGTCCATATTTCAACTATTTCATTGTCTGATGTTTTGTTGACCCTCGACGAAGTTTTGAGGAAACATTGGTCAGGTTTGACAACTTTTGGACTTGGATAGTCTGGTCGAAGATGGAGCGCCTAGGCGGAGCTGAGATCACGGGAGCTCACTTGTTTTGTGGGCTTTGTGGACCCAACAAGGGTTCTTTAGGGTTTATGTAGTGGGTTATGGGGTGTCGGCCCATGGGTTTACCCATGATTAGGCCTTTTTGTAAATGTAAAATTATAAATAAGTAAGATTTTAAGGTAGAATTAGCGAAGTAGTATCTAGTAAAGTGCAAGAGGCAAGTAGTTCTGAGTTGCTTTGTGCAACAAAATATTTATGTAAGGCTCTGCGCTTAGTAGAGGAGTTGGTTCTGTGCCTTGACCTAATTTTGGGAAGGTGGATCTAGTGCACAGTGTGTAGATCACCTGTCCGGTGCGAAGCTTGGCTCTATGGATTAGTGCACAGGAGAAGAGGAATGTAAGAGATTGAAGCCTAATGAGGAACAAGAAGCAGTTGGTGGACGTAGCCCTACACTGGGGTGAACCACATATATCCCGTGTTGATGGTTTGCTTTGTACTATGATGTTTATGTTGTGAATCTGCTTAGTGCATTGATTGTTATATAGATAGATCTATGAATGCTTAGTGCTTTGTCTATGTTGAATGTGTTAGATCTAACTTATGATGCTAAGTGCGATGTATATTTTGTCATTGTTACTGCGTCAATCTATACTTAGGGTTTGATCTGTGATGTGAATAAAGGTAGTGAATTAATACATGTTGTTCCTAAGTACTCTGCGAAGTGTTGTAATCACAGATCTATGTCCCAGCTTGGTTACAGACACTTGAGTCCTGTAACCCTCCTGCCTCTACCTCGGGTGAGACTGCATCTGGTTTGCAGGTGTTGCCGAAAGGGTCGATAGTTAGGGTTTTGTTGGTACGCTGTTAAAGAGTTGAACCCTGGGTCTGCCCCTGTGCCAACAAATGGTTCTGTTGTCGGGACCTGAAGCTGTGATTGCTGGGAACTGAAATAAAGAAAATAAAATATCTATGCGTAGATCTGTTGTTGTAGTGTGCAGTACTCTACTTGACTTGTGAAGCTCTGTGCTAAGAAAGAAACCTGATTTAAAGAAAAGAGGTAAGATCTTGAAAGAGGTAAAACTTTGTGTTTTGATAGAGTAAGATAAGTGGAATTTTTTTTTTCGAAAGCATGAATCTAGGTATGTTTGATAGATTCTATCCTAGTCTGAAAGCTAGGGTACAGTTAGAAGAAAGAGTTGATCTGAATAAACTTGATAGAAATATAGAAAGATATGTTATTCCTATGCATAGAAAGAATTTTTGGACTAATAAGTGGATGCAGGAACCTAAAAATAATTTTTACAGATTCCAGGTCCAGCCCTGTGATCCCAGTGTGCAGTACAAGAGAAGTTGGGGAATGCTTAAGAGAAAGAGAGGATTGACATTATGTTATAACTGCAGAAGACTGAGACATCTTGCTAAGGAATTCCATGGTGCAAGCCCTATTTGTCCATGTTGTAAAATTGTTGGTAATGAAGTTGAGGATTGCCCAAGGATGATTTCTAAAGTTGAACAAATGAATATGAGTCAAGAGAATAAGAGAATATTAGAGAACCATAAAGAGAAAGAATCAGAGGAAGTCCAGACTACATTAGTACAGTTAAAAGAAGCAATGAATGATCACAAAGATATCAGTTTACCAAAGATATTGAAAGAAAAACAACGCATAAGTACGAGAATAAGAGACTTTGGCATAGACTGTGTCCTGGATGAGGAGACACAAGTGAATATTATGACAGAAATCACTTGGGAAATTTTGGGGAAGCCTACTGTGGTACCTTCATTGGGAAGGATAGGCTTGTTCAAAGGGAAGATGATAACTGTATGTGGAAGAGTTACTAATGTACCTATTATCATCCATGGAACATCAACTCAAGAAGAATTTGAAGTTATTAGGTTTGTTGAGAACAACGCCCCTTTTCCACTTTTGTTAGGAACGACTTGGATCGGGAAGGATCAGACCAGGAGGAAAGCAGAGGAAGAAGATACAGAAAAGAAAAAAGCAAGAACTAAGGGATCTCATAGCCAGAAGAATAGATCGACTGATGGAAGAACGAGAAGTTGAGTCGAAGCAACAGAACGCAAGAGAATTAGCTATCGAGGTTTAAATAATGCAAGAAGGTTTGCATGACCTATCCATGCAAGAAAAAAGTATATCCACCCAGGAAGTAGTAAGGGAAGGGATATTAACTTCGAACCCTTTGAGAGGACATCAACAATGCAAAGTTACTACACTAAGGGAAGATAAGAATAAGAATGGAAAAAGGAACCGAGAGACTCAGATCACAAGAAAGAAGGCAAGGAAGCTTAGTAATAAGAAAGCCAAGTTGGAAATGCTACATGAAGTTCCAGAGAAGACTTCACAGGAAGCAGGCTTGCAGGATCTGAACCTCGCTGGAACAACAAAACCACACAGAATGGGACTTCACCTCGGCAAAGCTATATGATCGTTGGAGGCGCCCCGACCGTTAGAACGATGCTCTGAATGGATAGGAAATGCATTTATGGGCAAATAGACCATGTTTGGGACATTGAGACCGCGCCATAATGGACAGATTCATATTGAGTAAGGCATTCCTACCCCTTGGAGGAATCTGCCACGACTCGTTCGACGCTGCGTCGGGACCACTTTTTACCTCCCATGATTATCTGAGAGAATTAATTATGTATTGAGTTGTGCTATCTGAAGCTATACCTCGCCATCCGTTGTTTACCCCATATGTCCACTCGCCTACCCCGACCGATCTATTTAACAATGAGAATGTCAGATGAATGCACTGAGATGGAAAAGTTCGTCGAGGAGGTTCATAGGAAGTTTATGGTTGACAGAGCTATGTCTGAAGGTGTTGAGGCATCGCCGACCAGGGGAGTGCAAGATTCCCATTCGACTGGATGACATTTGGGCCGTACTAACCCTGCTACTGAGAAGTGAAGTAAGCATCGCGACGATTTGGCTAATGCGAAGTAGATCCCGTCAATCTTACCCGATTACATCCCGCCTTTGGCTGGTGCGCTTAACTGCAACTGCATTCCACGGGACTTTGAGTACACCTTGATCACCACATACATCCCGAAGGGGATACGTGTATAAGGAAGCCAGTTGGGACAAATCCCAGCCTTGAAGAACAGTGATTTCAACCTTGGGTACAGAAAGAACTATGCGAAGCTCGCGCCTCATAGATATTTGATGAAGACAACTGGGAAGAAGCATCGCATAGTCTCCCAGCCTTGGATAAAGGAGCTCGCGTAGTCCACAATACTAAATGTGATGAAGATTCCCCACTTTGGCTTACATCAGGAGGTTAACTCTTGCGCTAAACTCCTCTTGTCGTGCTATCATGGAGGATACCTGTGGCTCGAAAGGAGAATTACTGTGGATCCGATCCTGATCCACCTGATCACAAGACTGAGCATGCAGGGACACGACCCTCAGCAGTTCTACCCAGGGAAGACCTCAGATCGATCCCTGGCACAACACATTAAGGAGGCATACAACGAAGTAGAAAAGGGAAAGCGAGGCTACAAGGTAGCCTCTATCCAGGATGGCGCAGTGTGCCTTGCTTGCCAACTTATAGCTGGCAATCTCATCAGAAAGAACCACCCCACGCAGGTCATCGAGTTCATGGTGGACCTCGTAGGTAAATGCATGGAGGGGATGCAAATGAATTGGGCGATCTAACTCATCAACGAGCTCAAGAAAGACTGTCGTGAAGCATAGGATCAAAGATACGAGTTCCATTTCAGTTGGTTGCTTGTGTTGATCGCATTTGTCGCTTGGAAAATGCCAGAAGGAGATGCCATCCTGGAGATTGAACCTTTGGAGCAATTGTCCGTGAAGTTATCCACTCTGTGGTACATGAATGACATGTCAAAGCAGTGGCAGTCGAACACAGTGTTCCATGCCTACTATCAGCAACTAAAGGTTTCCATTGAATCATTTTCGCACATGACCCCATGAACATTGCACCAGTACAAACCATTAGCTAAGTTCCATGCATATCGACACTTCATATATATCACTGCACGTAAAGATTAGAGAAAAGAAGAATTGTAGTCCTACTATAAGCTGATCGACGAAGATATGGAGCAGATCACCAAGGAATGGTCGCTAGAGTTCCTTATATTGGTTGATGATGTAGAACTCTTTGAACCTGACATTATAGGAAGTCCTTTGGTCACTCGGGCTGAGCATGATGGACATAATAGCAAGAAGAATAAAAAAAAAAGGAGGAAGTTCAAAACAAAGAGACTAATGAGGAAGACAACTCCTCGGAAGAAAGTGGACCTGGCTAGCCTGCAGGAGGAGGAGACAAAGTAAATGGAGGAGGGGATGAAGGAGGAAGAGGAGAAGGCAAAGCTACACCACCGAAGGATCCCCCTACCGAGACAGAAACATCGAAGAAGAAGAAGGCTTCTCGGCAGAAACCCTCTGCAAGAAAGAAGACCCGCGCCAGTAAGCCCCAGCTAGAGGCCACATGTTATAACCCTAATTTGCATGATACATGCTTACCTGGCATTAGGCCACCTCATAGCCCTTCTTTTCCAAGTCATCACTGAACAACTCTTCATAAAAACTCCATTTTTTAAGGCCCGCGTGCCATGCTCCATTACTGCACGCGTGTACACGCTGTCTGACTCACTACAGCCCGCTTGTACCTACAAAAGCACAAAAAAAGGAAAGTTGCCTATGTAACACACAAATTTGGGTGAGTTAACTAAACCTTCTAGCCATGCATGGTCGAGGGTTCATCCAAATACCTAGCTTCTTCTAGCCTATAAAAGAAGGGTCAGGGGTCCCATTTGGAAGAGAAAAATCATAGTAGAGAAACTATACCCAAATTGTCATTCTCTTTGTCCCAACCTTTATCCATCCTTGTGCAAAGAGAGATATAGAGAAAAGCAATTGGAAGACAAGGAAAGATGAGCCCAGGACCAGGATCGAGGAGTAGTGGCTGGCTTTATCATTGTAAGGTATCATTGTGAAGTTAATAAAAGAATTGATTTTCCCATCCCGCCATACAAGATTGTCATTTGTTTGAATATTAATTGTATGAATGATCAAATCTCTAACCCGTTAATCATAGATCAAATGCATGTGGAGTTCTTTGTTTGTCTTTTGTGAATGCAGGTCAGCATTGGGAGGAGATTTGCAGTCAGAGAACAACCAAGCGTGAAAAGGGATCGACATCAAACACGGAAAATAAGGTACGATAACTTGATTTTTTGAACCTTGTATGTGCATATGAGAAATGGGGGTTTAGGCATGGGATGATGGTAAGAAGTAAGAATCTTTCATTTCTGCATGCATGATAAAAACCCTTAGTGCTAGTCCATAGGGGAGATTTACCCAACAACAAAATTGGTGACCATACTGGGGATCTCTAGGGTTTTCTGGGAATTTCTTTTTGGGTATTTTTAAGAACTGGTTTCATTTTCCTGTTTTTAAAGTTTCTGCAAAAGTCTGAGCTAACAAAGATTCTGGTCTTCCATACCAGTTATCCTTGTTTCTTTGCTTGACTGTATTTTTTTTTTTGAGACCCACAGAGGTACATGTGGCCTGTATAAGGTCTGCACGCGTGTACCCGCACCCTGCATTCTCACAGCCCGCATGTACATGCCAGCTAAGGAGTTCATAGTCGCATGTATGATTCCAAGATTCTTTTTTTAAAGAGGCAGTCATCCTCTTCCCTATCAGAACTAGTCCTTCTCAGTGATTTTATGGAACTCTTTCTAGTCTTTGTTGTTTACAGTCTATAGCTTAGGTTTTACCTCAGATTGGTTTTGTTCTATGAATTTTTTCCTGCATTGTTTTATTTTTCTGGAAAAACCATTGTCTGAGTCTTGAAGAGATTATGGTTCTCAGTACCAGTAGTCTCTGCCTGGGCTGGCTTGCTTGGATTTTTATTTGTCTCAAAGTTTCATGTATACATGTAGCCTGTATAAGGCCAACACACGTGTACACGCACTCTGACATTACACAGCTTGTGTGCACACGCTTACTGTGAAACTGTCAGTAGTGTGCTTGTGGAGAGAATTTTTGTTGAAGGTAATGTAGTCATCCTTTCTTTTGAAAAGAATTATACCTCTCAGGTTTGGGTCTTTGTCATAGTGGTTAGTAACTTAGGTTTGATCACAACAACAGATTTCTTTTTTCATTTAGAAGTTTTTCTCAAAATTTTTCTTTTATAGGGTTTTTAGACAAGTGTGAGAGTCCATTTTAATCTGCTTGTGTGTTATTTTTTGTGACTCTTTGTGATCTGCAATTAGTCCAGAAGTTTTTCATGGTCTTTACTTGTTAGTATTTTTTCCTTTCTTCTTTTGCGAGCATTAAATAAAAAAAAAATCTTTTCACTGCTTTGTTTGATTGCGTAGTTAGTTGCATTGATAAACACGAAAAGTTTTCTTTCATAAGTTCTTGGATTTTTACTTAGAACATAAGTAGCTCGTAGTCAAGTGAAATTTTGTTTTGAGTTTGTTGTCCATAGATCTTAGAGAAAAAATATAGGTTTGAAAAGTTGGTTAAATATTTCATTTTGTTTCTAGCTTTCTGTTTATCTTTTCTTTTAGTCTCTCAAAACATCACTAGTTTCGTTTCCATAATCCTTGACTTAAGACAAGCCATAAAATTAATGCTAAATCTAAAATTAATTAGACTTTTTATGTTTGTAGGGTCAACCAACTAGTTTAGGGTTAGGGCCTTGAATTAGGTTGGAGAGGAAACTCTTCAAGGCCATTGAAACAAACATTGGAGTTTGAGTTAGGGAGTGTCCAAGTCCAGTGTTGTGAAATTTAGCCGGAACCCCCCTCTAACATAGGGGATAAACATGAGGTCGTGTGTGGAAAGGTAGCAGAGATAACCCCTCCAAAGCCGGACCAATAGTAGTGGAGAACACAATTAGAGGGCTTGTCTTGGGATTCTATTGATTGCATTTGCCATGGAGCTTTGTGGATCTCAAATCCATTCTAGGTTCTCAGTTGGCTTCCAGACCACTTGCTTTCGATACCCTTGACAAGTTTTAGGCTTGATACCCTTCTCATTGTGGTCTACCCGACTGTCGACTGTACCCGCCTGGTGACTGTTCGTGCGTTGGCAACCTAGTTGCCTATCTTTCTAGGGACTTAGATAGGTGACTGCATGGGTATACCGCGGTACCTAGGATAGACATCAGGCCATGCTTTTCAGAGTATACCAGGAGGGTGCTTCCGTATTTGAGTTTCACTTGCATTGGTAAGTTGCTATAATGTTGGTTGTTGTAACTATTCTTCCAATTAGTTTAGTGTTTGCTTGTTTTATCTTGTAGGGACTTTTTCTAATGTATGCTCTGTGCTCCTTAGTTTTCCATAGTGAGTTAGTCAGTCATTGCTTTGGGTCTTTGACCTAGGGTGGTATATCACCCACTCTGCCAGTCGTGAGGACTATTTGGTCTTCCGCTTAGAAACGTGGAGCCGCCTCTTTATAGGCGTTGTTTTGATACCACTGGTTCGCTAGAGTCAGTGTGTGAGACTTTTATAGACTTGAATGATCCTACCAAGAGAGCACCTGTGCATAAGATCTTCATGGCTAAAGTTCCTGACGATACCAACCAAGGAACCCCTTCGCAAGGGGATTCTTGTGCTTTTCCCTTCTTCGGAAACATTGGTGTCCCTTTGATGGCCACTTTGTACATTCCTAGGTTGAATGTGGGATTACTGGTTTGGTTGGGTACCATTCCAAATGGCCCAAATGCTCTTGACGCTTTACATTTAAGTACTTTATTTCATGGGCACCATGTTGATGTTCCTTCGTTAGCAAAGTCTTCTCCTCCTCCTTCTCCCGCCCCTGGTGAAAGTACAGTTACTAGTAACCAGAAGCCTAAACGAAGTAGAAAGAGAAAGAATAGGAAGAAGAAATCACCAACCTCTGCGAGTCATGTTGGATATAGGTCCTCAACCTCCGCAAGTCATGTTGAAAACCAACAACCAACCTCTGCAAGTCACGCTGGGGGCAAACACCTAGCCCCTGCTAGTCATGCTAGGGGAAAAGTCCAGTCCCTTCTAGTCATACTAGAAATAGGTTTGTAGCATCTGCAAGTCATGTTATCGACCCATCACCAACCTCCGCAAGTCATGTTGGAGATGTACAACCATCCACTGCTAGTCATGCTGGGGGCATTGGTTCTGTTGAGAAATCTAGATGGATAGGACATAAGCCTAAGTTCCCTTGTAAGCTTTGCAAGGGAGATCACCTTACTCATTTGTGCCCTGGCATTCTAGAGGTACAAAGATTGTGGTCCCTGTCTGCAAGCTCTTCTGATTCTGAGTCTTCTGAGGTTTCCTCATAGTCAATACAACCATTGGTTGAGAAAGTGGTCACACTGATGCAGTCATCGACTGATCCCACTCCTCTTTTGGGGGGTGAGGTGCCTTTAGACCATGTAGTCTCTCAGCCTATGCAACCATTGGTTGAGAAAGTGGTCAAGCCAATGTAGACATCGGTTGATCCCACCCATCTTCTAGGGGGTGAGGTGCCTTTAGACCTTGTAGTCTCACAGCCAATTCAACCTTTGGTTGCAAAAGTGGTCATGCCAATACAATCATCGACTGATCCCACTCCTCTTTTGAGGGGTGAGGTGCCTTTAGACCTTGTAGTCTCGCAGCCAATTTAGCCATTGGTTGCAAAAGTGGTCACACCGATGCAGTCTTCGGCTGATCCCACTCTTCTCTTGAGGAGTGATGTGTCTACCGACTATGTTTTAGCATTTCTGGTTCAGTACTTTCAGAACAAGGGGGCATTCCGCTCGTTCTGATCACACCCCATCCAAGCCCTAGGATGGTTTCCTTTGATTGGAATGACCTTGTTGAGCCTCATCTTCCTTCTGCCACACCTTTTCAAATAAGGGTTGAAGTTAATTCAACAAACATTTATCGTTGTATTGTGGATGAAGGAGCCTCTGCAAGTATTTTATCCTCCTCAGTTTGGAAAGTGTTGGGATCTCCTAAGCTTGTGTCTTCTTCGCATGAAATGTTGACTTTTGACAGATGTCCTAGTGAATATTTGGGGGTTATTCCTTAGTTGCCTATCTCGTTAGGTGGGAAGATTGTCCATGTTGATGTTATAGTGGTACAAGGCTCATTAGATTTCAAAATGCTTCTCGGGCGTGATTATGTATATGCTATGAATGATGTGATGTATATGCTCTTCCGGGTGATGCATTTCCCTCACAATGGAAGCATTGCCACTATTGACTAGCTAGCATCAGATAATCACCATCCTAATTCGACATTATTTCAAACTACCCCTTTATATGTTCCTAGAGTTCGTGTAGACTCTACTCCACCACGGGTTAATTATGTGGCATCTTATCCTCGATGTGTAATTGCTTCTGAGTAGGAACCTGTGTAATCATGTGTTCCCTCTTGAGACTTGGTCTCAACAATTGATCCATTGGTTTATCCAATGGGGGCATGGGAGCCCATGTTTCCCCCTCTTGGTCCAAGTAGGCTTGAGTATCCTTCTAATTCTGATCTCATTGTTAGTAGATCCTCAAGCCCTCATGATCGTGATTCTTCGCTGATAGACTCTGCCAATCCTGGTCAGAACCTCCATCGTCATATGGAGTATGGTCAGTTTACTTCACCCTTTGGGACCGTCGACCCTCATTTGCGTGATTTCTCAGATTTTGAATTACCTTTAGATAAGGCTATCCTTGAAGCCATGACTACGGTTTCTATACCGCGAGAAGACTTACACCGTGGTTTGTGTTTTCTTCCATTTTGGGAGACTTCCCAAGTTGACTATAGAAGAGACTCCTGGTTTGAACCTAGCAGCGGGCTCTACCTGAACCAGTTTCATACATGAGTTGTAGCTCCCATGGAGTCTTCTTTAAGCCCTTTTCAGACTCCCTAAAGATGAAAATATTGTCGAGTGACCTTGTTTCTTCACACTCGTTAAATTGGTCCAAAAGAACGTTCCTTACATGTGTCTTCTTTTAAGCCCTTTTCAGACCCTCTAAACATGAAAAGATTGCTGAGTGATCTTGTGAACTTTCACGCTCAATAAATTGAAATTTGAAGTCACATCTGTCCGATGGTGGTTTACCCCTTTTTCGTTCTGGACGGTCAACTATACGAACAAAGGTATACTCTAAGGAACTTCAGTTCTTTAGAAGAGTACTCTCAGGTATCATTTTAACCCTTTTTCGGGCCCGAGGGACTAAATTTACAAAAAAGGAACCCCCACGGAGTCCATAGTTAAGCTCTTTTCAGACTCCCTAAAATTGAAAAGATCACCGAGTGACGTTATTCTTTCACACTCGTTAAACTGGTCCAGAAGAACATTCCTGACGGAGTCCATAGTTAAGCTTTTTTCAGACTCCTTAAAAATGAAAAAATGGTTGAGTGATCTTGTCTTTATCACACTTGTTAAAATGGTTTTGAATAGACGTCTTGTCGGTGCCAGTTTACCCCTTTTTTGAACCGACTAGACTACCTTCGAAAAAGGTACCCCAATGAAGTCTCCTTTTACATTTTTTTAGACTCTCTAAATATGAAAAACCTTCGAGCTTACATTCTCTAAGATCGTTAAAATTACATCGAAGGATGTTACCATTGTGTGTTTTGTTAACTGCGTTTTCATACCTACGCCTTTGTGTCTTGACACCTTTGGCCCCTGGAGGATTTTTCCTGAGTGTCATTGTTCTGAACATTAGTCTTGTCCTTGCACCTCGAACTTGTATGTTTGTAACACTCGTTCCTCCATTGTAACGTAACATTCTTTCATTCTTTTTCCCAAAATCATTGAAAAAGACAAAAAAATCAAATATACCCCAAAAAGAGGAAGGGAAAAGTATTTTCTTTATATTAGCAGCACAATGAGTCACCCTTGGATAAAGCACATCCTTTTGTTTGTTTGTCAAGCCCTGGGATTTAATGTGACCTTAGGAAGTTGTTCTCACTACATTGAGTTGTGTCCTCCTCCGTTTGGTTATTCTTCCAAACATATGGAGAGTTTGCGTTGCCTCCTGCCTCGTAAACTTATGATTAATGCCATGTTGCCTGAGTCTCATCATTTTTTGTGTTGTTGTCCAACGGAAGTTTTTACCAAGCTCGAGTTGGCCCCTCTGCAGTTTGTCTCTTTTCCTCATGCCTGACCACCCCAAAGGTCCAATCAAGTCTTTGTTCGAAATAAAGGAAGCCTTCAGTCTGATTATCAAGATCCTCTAGTCTATGCCCGACAAGCCATCGAAGACCTCTGGGTAGTGAAGTCGTACACTCATATTATACTCCTACTCAAGTTTTGAATATTTTGAAGTTGTTTCTCAAGCTATGAAGACCTCATCTCCATCCATCAGGCCTTATCAACTTCTACAAGATGGATATTATACATGTATATCTTTTTTTATTTCGAGATGTAGCTCCATTGTGTATTTCTCGCGGCCACACTTTATATAGTTATATGACATGGATCTACAGTGTATTTGATTGGTAGCCATGGTTTCATTTTATCCCAAGCATGGGTATGCCTGCCTCAGTGAGACAATTGTTATTTTGCATATGGCACCTCCCACATTCTAGTTCCTGGGCTCACTAGTTCGGTACGTTGGTAAAGATTGGTAATGTATTTCGGCCATCAGAAGCTCTTCTGACCTCACACATTAGGGGGCATCTGTTATAACCCTAATTTGCATGATACATGCTTACCTGGCATCAGGTCACCTCATATCCCTTCTTTTCCAAGTCATCACTGAACAACTCTTCATAAAAACTCCATTTTTTAAGGCCCACGTGCCCTACTCCATTACTGCATGCGTGTACATGCTGTCTGACTCACTACAACCCACGTGTACCTACAAAAGCATGAAAAAAGGAAAGTTGCTGACAGAAAAAACAACTTTGGGTGAGTTAACTAAACCTTCTAGCCATGAGGGTTCATCCAAATACCTAGCTTCTTCTAGCCTATAAAAGAAGGGTTAGGGGTCCCATTTGGAAGAGAAAAATCATAGTAGAGAAACTATACCCAAATTGGCATTCCCTTTGTCCCAACCTTTATCCATCCTTGTGCAAAGAGAGATATAAAGAAAAGCAGTTGGAAGACAAGGAAAGAGGAGCCTAGGACCATGATTGAGGAGCAATGGTTGGCATTATAATTGTAAGGTATCATTGTGAAGTTAATAAAATAATTTTCCCATCCTGCCATATGAGATTGTCATTTGTTTGAATATTAATTGTATGAATGATCAAATCTCTAACCTGTTAATCATAGATCAAATGCATGTGGAGTTCTTTGTTTGTCTTTTGTGAATGCAAGTCAACATTGGGAAGAGATTTGCAGTCAGAGAACAACCAAGCATGAAAAGGGATCGACATCAAACATGGAAAATAAGGTACGATAACTTGATCTTTTGAACCTTGTATGTGCATATGAGTAATGGGGGTTTAGGCATAGGATGATGGTAAGAAGTAAGAATCTTTAGGTCATTTCTGCATGCATGATAAAAACCCTTAGTGCTAGTCCGTAGGGGATATTTACCTAAAAACACCACACTCACATAACATGACATAAGCCTAGACCGTGGATCGATGGAGGATGCTTCTAAGAACATCCTGCAGAGATATGGAGCGAAGCAGGATGAACTATATGGCATGATAGAAAGGGAGTTGAGAGAAGTACAAGAAGTTATTCCTTCAGTCCACGCAGTCCCTACCGCGCCTTCCTCGTCAAAGACTGCAGAGTTGGGGGATGAACCAACCCAACTTCGAAGACAGGAAGATGCAACATAGGCTTGACTTCAATGATTCCAAGAGAAGGAGAAAGCTATAGAAGCCCTGAAGAAAGAAAAACAAGAGATCTCGGATCAAATACGAGTTGCGTGGTACTGTGTAACCATGTATGAGAACGAGAAAGATGAGTTTCAGGAGATGCTCGAGGGAGACAAAGCGCAGATACAAAATGTAAAGGACCAATTGCTCGTAGAGAAGACTGTAGTCAAGGAAGTGGTGAGCAAATCACTTTTCTCTATGCCAGGCTTGGCACAGAAGGAACATGAAGCAGTCAAGGTTCAAGTGATGAAGCTGGCTAAGGCCATCCAACAACTTCAAGTAAGGGTAACAGAGTTAGAGATCCAAGCAGTACCGAGCACTCCGCAGGAATTGTGTGACCAGAGGGAGGAAGTCGCTAAGAGTGCAGTGGAAAGGATCAGAGTCCTCACCTTAGAAAGCAAGTAGCTAAGCAACATAAGTGCGCAGACCTACGAACACCTCACAGAAGACCCAGAGCTTAGGAAGTTGGAAGCAAAGCTACAGGAAACGCAGCAGCAGCAGGCACTAACAGTTCAAATCTTGACATGCTTTGGAAACGCGGGTGATCCCATTGTTCGACATGCTTTGGAAAGCATTTCCCCTCTGGTGCCAAGAATGTTGACCCAAAAATATGCTATGGGATCAACATGGTGTTTTACACAGTTACTTCTCCATAAAAACCCCTTGATGCTATGGTTCCAGTCAAAGACAGTGGTGGGGGTCATAGTTACTATGGCCTCTGCCCTTGAAAGAGTATCAGTTAGTTGCTTTCAGGGATTTGTGGGCCTTCCCATGACATTTATTCATCATGTCAAGGATGTTCGATTCAAGGAATACAACACTTTCAAGTGGTATGGATCGGGACAATATTTTCAATGAGATATCATGAACTTGATTCCGAGTCAGTATGACCCCATACGAGGCACGCAAAGTCAATGTCACCCAAATGGCCAAAACCAATAGCCATGGATTCCTGGTCTGATTCTATTCAGATTATGGTATCAAAGGGAAAATAAAACCTATACATGGTGTAGGGCAGTGGGATACCTTTCCAATGGTATATCCCGTGCTTGGTTTTGACCCCCGGCTGGTAAGAACAAGCCTTCGCAAGTTTATGACCTCTTTTGGACACCAAATTGGTTGCAGTGATTCATGATTTAACATTGGTGGGTAAAGAGTTATAAATAAGACATTCAGCTATGACACACTGTAATAGACTCAGACACCTTTCCAATGATGTCTCATTTTCCTCATTTTGACTTCATATGGCCTGGTTAGAGCTGTCACAAGTTGGCTAATAATTTTAGGAAAAAAGGGGTCCACCAGCTCGCATGACAGGGTTTCATAACCGCTAAGACAATCATAAATGATCCTAGAACAAAATTATATTGTCACCTCATCGAATTACTTCTCGATACCTTTCCGACGGTACCTCATTTTCCTCGATTGGATATCGTATGACAATTTGGCACCTTTCGCAAGATTAGGTGTCATGTGGGCCCACCAGCAAGTCAAGGGCTTTAAGTGGCCACTATTCTGAGCCGAATTTGAGGGCTGAGGTGGCATTTTCTCAAGTTGGTGATGACATATTCTTGATGTACTCGTCAAGACATTTCCAACGATGGGACTTGCGTCCAATTCCGACTCTGTCTCTCCAGTCAACATTTTTGGGTTGAGTCAGCTGCAGCAGGGTCAAAGTCAAAGTCAAAGTCAAACTTTGACTTGCACATATTTCCAAAAATATTAAAAAATTAATAAAATATTTTATTAAATGTTTTCAGAAAAATTGGAAATTTGGAGGGTGGGCATGTAGCCTCATGCAAAATGGGGGAAATTTTTTTTTTTTTTTAAATTGAAAAAAAACAAAACCCCTTCTCCCCTCTCCCAAGCCATTTGGACAGTTTGGCCAGAGGGGGGAGAGCTCTGCAACAACAGTTCATGGCAGAAGAGGTAGGTTTTTGACAAAAACAACAACTTAGCAATGGGAAGCCAGTTTCCATGCTGCCATCTCCAAGCCATTGACTAGGTAACCCATTATGCTCATTTCCAAAAAACCAATAAGATATGTTGCTGGTTGTTTTGAGGTTCTGCAAGAAGAAATTGGTCTGTTTTCCTGTTTCAATGATGAGTTTGCTTGCTGGTTCAGTCTAATTGTTAATGGTTGAGTTCATTAAGGGTGTATGTGTGTTGAAAGATGCAAAGAAGAGGGGATTTGAACCCCTCTTGGGCACTAGGCCCAAGCCTCCATTGCTCCTTTAAATTTTGAATTGTAAAGGTATCTATTCGAGGTTGCAGGCCTGGGCATGTCACTAGGAAGCCCTAGGCTTTGAACCCCAACCCTCCCCTTTTCCTTTGCCCAGAAACCTCAAAGAAATGCCTAGAAATCCAAGTGGAATGCATGGGGTTTGAACCCAAAACCTCCCGTCCATTCTGCTGGTAAAAACCCACTTTGCCTATAGTTTTCAATTTTAATTTTTAAATAGTGGTTGGCCACCCGTCCACCACCTGGGCACCACCACCACCACCTCTGCAACTCATCCTTTCCCTTCCATGCTGCACTTCCTCTCCTCTACGCGCAACCCTTCTCCCATGCTTCCTCCACCTCCTGTGCGTAGTCTCCTCCCTCTCGGCCCTCTACCGCTGCACCACCTCTGCGTGCATTCCCTCTACTCCTTCCCACCTAGGCTCCCACTCCACCACTCCACGCAGTCTCCCATCTCCCACAACCTCCTCTCCCATTCCACACCCCGCGCTACACCTCACCGCCACCACCGCGCACCATTTCCCAACCACCTCGGCCTCCTCCATACCACCGCGCCCGTCCTTCTCTACACCAATACCCACTACCCCTGCTCCTCCTCCCTTTGTCCATTCTCTTCACATGCCCACCATTACTCCCACAGCCCAGACAACTCCTCCATCCTCTCCTCTATATTTCGTCCCCTCTCCCCACACTCTCTACCTCTCTCTCCCACGCGGCCTCCCCACACTTCCCAGCTCCTCCCCTCTGTGCGCGCATGAAACCCAACCACCAACCACCTCCTCCACGCCCATGGAATCCTCCTTTGGCTCTTGGTTTGGTCACATGGCCGACTGGGGGCTGAGGGGTGGGGGAATCCAAAATTAGTTTTAATTTTTTAATTTTTCATTTTAGTTTAAAATTTTGTTTAAATTTTAAATTAAATTTAATTTTATATTATATTATTTTTAAATTTTAATTTGGTTATAAATATATTTTTATATTTGTAATTATAATTATTTTTAAAATTTTTTATAATGTTTTATTAAAACATAAATAAAATTTTAAATAAAATTTAAATGGTTTTTAAACTATGTGTTAAAATTTAATTTCCCCCCCCTGAGGGTCACTGGACCTTTTAATTCTCTAACTTCGCCAATTTTCTCCTGTGAATAGTTGAAATGACCGGGGCGAAGTCTAGAATACACTCATGCCATTCACCTCACCAAATTCAGCCCAGATTTTCAGTGACATGTCCAAGAGCGACAGGGACTCAGTTTTGACCCTACAAGCATGCACCAGAAAGAGGCCTAATTTGGGGTCTCTGAGGTCAAATTGGGCCTGGTGAGGGAAACCCATTTTAGCTACAGGTATTAAGGCTTGTAGCAGCTTGTCAATTCTGGTGTCCAACCCAGAATTTCACCCCAATTTCAAGTCCTTTCCCTGATTAGTCTATTGGCTGGCTCCATCCGCATACCTTCCCGGGGTCATATCTCACTCATCCATAGTCGGATTTGCGCCAAACGAAAGGCAACGGAAATGTAGCGGATAGAGCTACAACATGGGTACTGTAAAAACCATATTTTTTTCTGTTTGGTATAGAGGAATAGCCTCTCAAAGTTCAGATACAAGAGGTCCTCTTACCGAAACAAGCCCAAATCAAAACCATGTTTTAGCCAACTCATAGGGAAACTTTTAGGCAGCAAAGGGGGGGCATAATCAGGTATGAAAAGTTAATGAATAGCGAGCATTTGCTTACTTACAATGACCAAAGCTTGAAGTCCCCTTGCCCTCCAAATCAACTCAACAATTCTCCACACCTTGGGCCTTCATTCCGATGAATCTGGCAGCCATGGATGGTCGGATACTATCCTAAAACACATCATCTACAACTGCAAAACATGGTAGTAGTCAAAGAGAATTTGGGAGGGCACAAATCCCAAGGCAAATGATGATGTGGCATATCAAGCTTTGTCATTTTATGGAAAATGACCTTTTGTAATATGAACTCTCGTATGATTTATTTTTGGCATGTAATTATTATGTAATTGAAGGGTCAAGTCAAATCTGATTTGATCCCCTTTTTGGATAAGGTTCCCTTTTTTTGGATAAGGTTCCCTTTTTTGGATAAGATTACTTTTTGTAAAAAAGACAAAAATACTTTAGGGTTGGTCCACTTGTCACTTTTCCAAAAGTTACAAGTGTCGTGTGACCTAACCCTAAGCCTTCACCTCTCCTTTACAAATAAGAGAGTTGGCATTATAAAAGAAGAGGATGAATATAGTAACAAAGCTCTGTTGAAATTTATAAGACTCTTTGTGTTTGTGTACTTGTTGAATTTTAGTTGTTGGATGTGTCATTTGTTGGTTAAGGGTTGAGGGGTAGGAGTAAATGCTTGTTATGTTAGCTATCTCCAGGAGGGATTGGTTAACTAGGTGTTTGTTGTTGCTTCCTTGGGTTTAACCTGCTTACTTTCATCTTCTAACAACTTGGTTTAATTTGTTTAATGTGTTTTAGTGGATATTTTCTGAAGTATTCAATTGTTTTCAGCCTTAGCTAGTGGCTGGGAGTCCTAGGGCCCCTTAGGAGAACCCTTAAATAGACCTCTTAGTTGGCTGTCCATACTTGTTTGCTTTATCTTTTCATTCATGTATGTTTTTGTTATGTTTTCTTACCATTAACCTTGCTGTCCCAAACAGTAAAATGGATCATTTTGGTCAATTTCCCCCCACGAGACAACCATAGGATTTCATGCTTATGGCGGCTTAGCCATTCGCAAAGAGTCTCAACCCATTCCTTTGGGTCGAATGGTGTAATTGTTATGTTGTAATCATCTAATCTTGCTACATTTTCATTGTATCTTTTTTTGCTCACTAATCTACAGGTGGCTGCCCCAAAAAGAGGTCATGCATAATCAGCAAGCTAAATACATGCAAAACACCACAAAAAAGACTTGAAAACAATTCAGGGGTCCGGCCCATACATAGAAAACAAAAAACTTATATTATTTAGATATTTACATACACATATTATCTTGCCGTGACATATATGTCACTTATCTATTTACTTGTTTCATGTATATAGTTTCAAAATAGATTTCAATTTCAGTAACCAGGAGGCACACTTGTGAAAGCAAGGTGTGACCTTGCCACGTGGATGGTCTGGTATTTCATTTTATGCAATTTCAATTTCATAGAATATTAAGAGTCAAAGCCAGGGAGTCTTCATCAGGAGCCCCTGGGAAGTTGTCTAGTTAGTATAAGTCAAGTGGTCTTTCCTCAGTACCAAACGGTCAAGGAGTTGATTAGCTTAGCTCGGTTAGAATACTACTTTGCTCGGGTAAGCTTAGCAAAAACCCTCTTTAGGGGGGTCCTGAGCCTCTTCCTTTTCACAGGTATCCTTCTTCCATCCAAAGCGGCTTTAAGAGCCCGAAAGCGCTAGTGACGAGAAGGGGCTAACCCCTACTTCTCTGAACTGCATGGGGCACTCTTCAACCTAACCACCGTGAATAGATAGGATTACTCTTCTTATACTGGTTTGCACAGTTCCGGGATGTGTTTGCCTAATCGGTATAACCTTTAAAACAGTGTGGTGGCCAAGGCATGTGATAAAAACAAAAATTTACCAATAAAATACTTTTAAGGTCAACCTTTCGTCAGTCCACCTTTTCACTCATGAACCAAAACTGAAGTTGTGTACACTTTCCCTTATATCATAGCTATAACATCTTGTTACAAATTTGTTCATCCACTTTTACAGCCCTTTTTTGATTTAACAATTTTCTGGGGTCACTTCCCGGGTCACCCCGGGGGGTATTGAACCATTCTTGGCTTGTTTCCTCGCCTTGAAAGCTTTGAACAGCTTGCTGTTCACAATTTAAAGCCATTTAAAAATACTTGGCTGTAGCTTTTAAGCCCCCTTTTCACCCTTGTTTCATACCCTTTTACTTAAAGAATTCATTGATCAATCACTCAGGATACCGGTTTACACCGGTGACCCATTCTGGGACAGTTTCCAACACTTTAAGGAGGTGAACAGCTCGCTGTCCATTTTATTTAGTTCGCTGTCCTAAAAATCAGCGAGCTCATTTTCACCCCATTGTTCATAATTTTCACCCCCCAGGCCATTTTGGCCATCCAGGAAGCTAAGGAAGGATAACACCCAGGGTGGGTGGTCCTGAGAACGACTTCTTGTAAGCCTTTCACCTTTCTTCTTCCCCCTCTTTACCGCCTCAGGCAAAGGACCACCTGAGGTGCCGGTAGTCTCTGCCTCGTTCCGAGCTACCAAAGGGGCTATAACTGGCTTCGTGACCGGATAGGTCGGATCTGTCCCCACGGAAAGATTTTGCTTATAACACAGGTGCGATGAGAAGTTTGGCAGAGGTGTGACATGGTGTCAGGATGAATATTTTGAACATCCATTAAGCACATAAGAGGAACAATGTCTCAATAAATGTGAACTAAATGGTTACCCATACCACAAGAGACATGTCACCATATAATGCCACATCACCTAGCGTCTGTGAATCCATATGGATGATGGAGAAATGAGATCCCTCAGAAAAGTTTAAAGGGACATAACTTTGTACTCAAAGCTTAGAATCACACAAGAGGGCAGTCGTTGGGAAGCTCTCAATGAGATGAATGAAATCGTGAGCTCAAAAGTGACATTGGAATGGTGTTTAAGAGGAAATATTTCGTTACCCCACCTCCTTAATGATGCTTAGGGAGTTGGGTATGTTACACTTATGTAGGTATATCTATAACTACATCAAGTGGTTTTATACTAGTTATTGGTCCTACTGCACTACAAATCCTACAGTAAAATGAACGAATTGATATATAATGTAAGAGAAACAACTTTGGTTGAGTTTGTCGGTTAGAGTTGTAGAGGAGTAGGAAGAACAATTGAAAAAATAAGTTAGGTAGAAGTTGTTGAGGAAGCTTGAGAATGTTGGTTGAAGGAGGATTCATAATGGAAAAAGGGATTGGGTGCAAGTTTGAAATATGCATGTTGTAAAGAATAGATCCAACTAAGGGAAATTTTGGGTGGAGTTGTTGAGGGGATTTCAACAAAAGGAAGTTATGGGGTGATCCGGATTATTTTTGGCACGAAATGAGAGCGGAGATATAATAAATAAATGCAAAGAGATATCGTGGATATCAAATAATAAAATAGAAATGTATCAAAGATGCAACCATAAACACAGAGATATAGTAACACATGATTTCTATTAATGAAAGAAATGTACAGAGACTATAAAAATACAGAGTGAAAGACTCACTAGAATGGTGGCAACTTATCTCTAAGAAGAGATGTGATGGCTACTCGTATTAGCAAGAATATGATTACAATGAGGCTCTCAAGGAATTTTTACAATAAACAAAAATGTAAAAAAACCTAGACATACAAAAACCTAACCCTAGGAGATGAAGCGCCAAAATTCATGTGGGCCCCGCTTGGGTAAGTCAGTACATCAACTTCCGGGGGTCGTAAATTTTGCATACGATATGCATTTGACGCATATGATACATCATTAGAAATTTCTATCCGAGGACTACAAATATTGACAACTAATATCATGGATTTGAATGGACTAATATTCATCGGAGTTTGATTCCCAAACGACGTCGTTTAGGGCTTCAAAATGACTTTGAAAGTCCAAGACCTGAAAAACTGCCAAAAATAGTAAATTGCCAGAAAACTGTTTTGAGAAAGTTGGAAAAGGTGGGTGGTGATCGATATCCACCTGGATCAATCCTCCCTCCTTAAAAATCAATGGTCTCCATTGCGTTGAGTTCTTGAGGGAGAGAGGGAAGCATTTGCTGAATCTGAATCTTGGTGAGTTGCTTGCCTTGTTGGAGACGTCGTGATGCTCGGTTTGTGGAAGGTTGTCACGAACCTGTTGAGGCTGAGTTTGTTCAACAAGTTGAGCTACATGAGAGGAATGTGTGCAGAAGGAATCTTTGCACTTTGCTGCAACCTTGTCGACTTGACTCTGTTGGATAGAAGGTGCTTGGGGCGAGGTTGTAGTGGTTGCAGTGTCCTTCTATTCCCCTTTTGAAGAGATTGTGAAGAAGCTGAATTTTTTAGTATGAGATACTACCTTGCGACACTGTTTAGGTGGAACAATAGTCGGAACTACCTCTGGTATTCTGTAAAGATGACCCCCTAGAGAAATAATGACACTATGGGGTCGAGACACATAAAAAGCATGGTGCTTCCACATATATGGTTGGCCCAAGTGAATATCATAGACATCCAATGGGGAAACATGACATAATACCTCATCCTTGAAGGGTTGGATGCCGTTTGAAAATCGACACTATTGGCTGACACAGATATCTTATCCCTGGCGAAGCCACCCGATGTTGTATGGTTGCAAGTGTGGTGTTGTTGATAATCCCAACTATTTGACGACCTCTGCTAAGATGAGGTTCTTCTGGCTTCCACTATCAATAATAAAATGTAGTGGGGTCCCCTTCACCCACATTTGTGAATGAAAAAGGTGCTCCCCCTCTTTAGGATCTGTTGGTTCTTCTGGTTGAATTGTTGTGGTCATGACAATAGCAGTGGGGTCTGCGTCGATGATCTGTCTTTTACTAGTATTTTTAGAGTTAGATTTTGAATCAGGGTTTGGCTCCTTGTCTTTGATCTCGACCACCAATGACTGTTTTGAGAGACATTCATCAGTGTTGTGTCAAGGGATTTTGTGGAAATCACACCATTTTCTTGTGTCCTTCTTTGTCTTCCCATGACCCTTCTTTTCCTATGGCTTGGACTGGTTTTTGGGAGACTATTTTTTAGAGCCGTATTTATCATACTTTGGTTGTTGCAAATTTGCAGACCCAAACTCCCATTTGTCATGGTGATTAAATTTATACTCGATTTTAACAACATATCTATAAGCAACACTGAGTGATGAGATGTCCAAAAAATCCATTTCAGTTTGGATGTTTCTGTGTAGAGCCCCATGGTATTTCAAAATCAAATGTCGCTCAGAGTCTTTGATACCCAGCTTGGTGTGCAATGTGTGGAGGATATTGGTGAAATCCTAAAATTCTTGGCCCCTCTCTTATCATAGCGTGGTCCATCTCACGTACCAGTCCTCATAGTTGCCAACAAGGTAATACTGTTCCTTTACCACATCCACAAAAAAATTCCAAGTGGGATCAGCCCCATATATTCCAGACTCCTCTGTGGAACTTTTCTCCCAGTAAGTTTCCCACCAATGTTTGACATGGAAGAGATCTTTAAGGAGTGTGAAGGTGATATTTTCCCTGTCGGAAAAATTATGAACAGACAAATAACCTTCTAATAGATTTAACCATTTGTCTAGGGCATCCACATCGATCTGACCTTCAAATACGGGAATATCAAAATTAACCTGTACCTTGAAAGGAGAGGTGATTTCAAAGTGGTTGTTTGATGAAGATGTGCCTGTTGCTATCGGCAGGCATTGAAGAATGTGGGAAAAATTCCCCATCATTTCGTCCCTCTGTCCCGTGACAGCTTGCTCAAGCAACAGATTAATAGGATCATCTGCTCCGTCATTTTTCTTTTCTTCTACCATGGAGGGTTTCTTGGGTGTGCGAGAGCCATTGTCTTCAAGAGATACAAGATTGAGACCCATCTTGCTATACTCAGACCTCATGTGGGACATGCACTAAAAAATGATCAAGAGAAACCTGCTCTGATACCATTGATCCATATTATTTTCGGCACGAAATGAGAGCGGAGATATAATAATTAAATGCACAGAGATATCGAAGATATCCAATAATATAACATAAATGTATCAAAGATGCAACCATAAACACAGAGATACAGTAATACACGATTTCTATTAATGAAAGAAATGTACAGAGATTGTAAAAATATAGAGTGAAAGACTCGCTAGAATGGTGGCAGCTTATCTCTAAGAAGAGATGTGACGGCTACTCGTATTTGCAAGAAGATGATTACAATGAGGCTCTCAAGGCATTTTTACAATAAACATGAATTTAAAAAACCCTAGACGTCCAAAAACCTAACCCTAGGAGATGAAGCGCCAAAAGACATGTGGGCCCCGCTTGGGTAAGTCAGTACATCAACTTCTCGGGGTCGTAAATTTTGCATATGATCTTTGTTTGACGCATATGATACATCGTTAGAAAGGTCTATCTGAGGATTAAAAATTCTAATATTGAATAGTGTGGTTTGGATAAAAGTAATATTCACGAGATTTTGATGCCAAAAAACGTTGTTTAGGGCCTCAAAATGGCTGTGGAAGTTCAGGACTCGAAAAAACTGCCAAAAATAGTAAATTGCCAGAAAACTATTTTGAGCGAGTTGGAAAAGGTGGGTGACCACCAATATCCACCTGGATCATGGGGAATGGATTTTTGGTTGCAATATGATGCTAAAGAGGATCACATGAATTAGAGGGGAGGTAATAGCATACCTCATAGATATCAGTACAAGATTAAAAAGAAGGTGACAATTTTATTTGCATGCTTTGAAGCCTTGGAGGGGGTTCAACGAATGGGAAATCCAAAGAAGATGGATTATGAAATTAGATATAGTGGGAGGTGTCACCTAAAGAGCTACATCAACTTGCCTTATAATTTGAGGACATGTCAACTAGAAGGAAATAAAACATGGAGGTGATGGATGAACTCATTATATTCATGGGAGAGAAAACTCATGAAAAGAAAAAAAAAAGGGTGATGAGAAAAATTGAATTAAAATAAAGTCACTTGAAGATGAGGAGACCTTCATTTTTAGGTAGAGATAGTGGAGAAGGAAGAGATTGTGATCGTGCACATTCCATAAGAAATGGAGGAGGAATTTACAATATAAAATATGCAAGTAGATTTGCAAGAAAGTGGAGTTGAAGAGAAAGTACCATTTCATAAGGAGTATGTGGGAAATTTTTATTCCCATAATATGTTTTGTGTTTATTTATTTGTAGGTATGGAATACAAAGGGATCACATCCCCCAAATTATTGTAGACATCATTTGATAATGCATCAGGGGTTTATATTTTTTGGCAGGACCCCTCACCATACAACACAAGGATCACACAACACGTTCCCATCGTGCCTCACTCATCAGGTATGGAGGAGGACATAGTTGATTATTCCTATGATCCGCTGGCAGGTAGGAAAATTTGGTCATCATCAAAAGTTTGGCACCATCCCCCACGCCAGATAATAGACCCATCAAAAGATGACACCGTGAAAGTTCTGGATGAATACATTAGCACAAACACTGCTCAACATTTCTATATGGAGCAAGGGAATAAATCCATGAAGGAATATCTCAAGGTTATTTCTAATATCCCCTTCTCATGTCAGGTTGTGGCCCTCTCCCCTCTGATAACCCTAGTATCTATCGGGTCAAATCATCCTATGAGCCCTCCCCTCTGTGCAATAATCATCTTCCATGGAGTCTCCAAAACCCTTCTCACCATAATGAAACCCAGGACTATCCCTGTTATAGAGAAATCCCCCTGCGGACAAGTGGATTCCCTCTTGGACTCTAGACTCCTAAGGCCAAGACAGAAAGGGTGCTAAATTTGGTCACTGACATCCTTTTATACCTAGCTAAACTGAAGTATAGAGAGGAGGAAGAAAGGTGTACCTTTTCAACAATGTTTTTCCTTGCACAGTCCGAGTTGAGCTTTGATCCCCAAGCTCCTCAACAAGTCTTGCAAATCAAACAAATATAGCACAAGCTTCCTATTCCACTAAGATTAGCTTAAAACTAGATCTATCTACTAGAGACAAGTTCATGCAGAATATACACAACCTTGAAATAAACAGGCCAAGAACATATGTATATTAATGAGAACAATAGAGAATACTTACAGACCTTTGATGAAGGTGCAACAGCCTCTCCCAGCTCTCTTTGTCCAACCCTTTTCTCAAGTAATCCACACACAAACTGAAGCCATCATTAAGTAGCTTCTCCACCTCTGCCTTAATAGTAGGGGCCTTCCTAGGATTTATAGCTCTAAGACGTTGTCGAATAGATTTAGCATCCAGATAAGTTCTAATCTCATGTTCGACAATACGAGGGTCAATCCATAGCATCTCTTCATATGACCAAGTGAATACATCTCAAAATTGTTTGAAGAGTTTGATGTAGATCAGAATTTCTTCTGGCGAACAATCCACACCTATATTTACGTTCTCAATCTCGCCAGGGTTACGAGAGATATCGATCGATATGGTAGGAGAAATACTTGCCATATTTCCTTCAGCATAAATGTCATGTGTGTCAAATGGAACTACGACGTGACCCACTATCTCACTCAAGGTAGACCAAAAGTCATCTTGCTTGATTCTTTCAAGACTTGGGAGAAAATAAGATCGATGATGCATATCATCCCAAGGTATTTCGTAATCATTCATGGCTTTGAGGATGGATTCATCCGAAGGAAAAATCTCATATAAGAAATCATGCGAACAAGACAATGAGGTGGACCATCCAGGCCTAATAATAGAATCCTCCTCATCCGTCTGCGAGGTAACAGGATCGGGATCAGCAGAAGAGTCAAGAACAACTTGATACACAATCTCTGTTGTTGATAATGGCATAGCCATGCCAGCATGTGACTGACCTTCACTTGACAAATTCAGAGAAGGTAGGGTTCATGGATCACTAAAATAGGAAGTGTGGAAAGGAATGGACCTCCCTGTAAAAGCAGGCCTACTAGACATGGCGTAAATGTGGTGAATCGGTGTCGAGAAGTCGAAGGTATCCATGAGGGAAGAATAC
>ML782493.1:1356011-1370529 GCA_009831015.1 Picea engelmannii | reverse complement strand
AAATACTTTAGGAACCATTATAGGAGAAAGGTCGGGGGTATAAGAGTCTTAACCAACCACTTCCATCTATGCCACTCCTGGATATGATCCGAGATATGAGTGGTGGTGTCTTGGCGTAAAGTCAACAAAAATTTGAGGCCAGCATCATAACGAATCAGAAATTGAAAGTGGTTGACAAAGACCATCACTAACTAGTTAAATGACCCATATGTCCCCCTAGGTAGCTCAATATACCACTGCAAAGCAACTCCAATGAGAGTGTGTTGAAACAGTCATAATCTAATAGAATCATGGTTCAGGGAATTCAATGAGCACCAAAGGTGAAAGGTATTGACGTGTTCACCAGGGTCCTCTCCATTATTGCCTTCAAACTTTGGAATGTTTGAAGCAAGTTTGGTGGGGACGGGGGGACATGTGGGATCATGGTTCATCGGGTCGTTCATTAACTTATACAAGTATGGCATATTGAGCATGGCCATAAAAGGGAGATGAGGTTGCGAGATCTGGCCCCAACTTCCCACGTGTTAACGCTCTGTAAATTCTCAGAGGTTGTCAAAAAAGAAGAAACTTACAAGAGGTAACTTTATCCAACCACTTTGAAACTGGAATCTAGCCCCACCAGCTTCAGAGAGGGATCTCCCTGTATGATTTAGATATGTTTTAAACTTAAGATATTAGGATAGTTAAATAAAATGTAATAAGATTGAAAAGGTTTGTTGTTTTTGTTAGGTTGGGTGAAAAGGGGTTTACACATCCATTGGGATATGGGGTCTGTATTATAAAGATAGAAATCTAAACCAGAAACAAAAGATTATTTTCACAAGACAATATAATGCATTCATTGGATTCTTTAGCAGTAAAGTGATGAATAGCAGAAAAATGAGAATATCAATTAAAGTAAAGAAGCATTTAAGAATTTCTTCACTGTAATATCAGAAGATAAACATTAAAATCTTTCAAAGTCTGAAACAGGGTATACAAAGATAAATCTTACAACGTGCGTTACTTTTAAAAGATTAGATTAGAAAACAATATGACAACTAAGCAAGAAGAACATTCAACATAGAAAAGAAAACATCACCAATGAATAACACATGAGAATCCTGTGAAAATGTCTCTTTGTATTACTTGAAGATCTCTTGATAAAAATTACAGTCTTGTAGCTTGTAGGGCATAAAGATCAACCCTCAGTACTTCAAAGTTTGAAGTATTTATATCCAAAATTACATACGATCCTGTCATTAAAGATCAGGACATAGCTAATCTAAATTTAGCTAACTAACTTAACAAGATACAAAAATTTAGGAAACTGCTTGATGATGTGTTGAAACTTCATGCTAATTTATGGGGTGAACCATTGGTGGGGCCTCTGCACGACCTCGTCTGACTGGATAGCTGACTAGGCTTGGACACCTCATCGCCTACTCGATCAGACTACATAACTCTTCCCATCGAAGATTACTGGGAACACTAACTTTAAGCAATCTTTGGTATACTTCATCTATCTCTGCGTACTTGGCAAAACTTGGCTTGATGATGAAGATGTACCGAATCTCATGTTGTATGTTGATGTCTAACTGTAACGCATCTAAGAATGCCTTGACCGTGATACTACCTGGTATTCCTGAGAATTTTGAGCTATCCTTAGCCACAGTGGCTAGTTTCTTTTTGTAATCAGCAAGGCTCATTAACTTATCATTTATAACTCTCAGACCAAGAAGGCCTTTCTTCTGTAGAGCTTCGATCTTGCTGAAAAATCTTTGCACTCCTGTGTCCATGGTCTGGACCTTTTCCTCTAGCTATAGCATCAGTCCTCTTTTGGTCAGGACCCTCTTGACCTCAAGGATGGTCTCTTTCCTATCTTTAATCTTCAAATCCTCTAGCTCCTCTTTGGTTTTGTAATTCAGAAATTTGATGATCTCAGCAGCTTCTGTGGGCATCTCTCCCAGTTCTTCTCTTATCTTCTCGATAGCCTGCTGACTTCTTTGCACCATCTCATTTTTCTCGAACATGATTTGTATCATTGGCCATATTTCATTCATGGACTTGGTGATATCCATCCAGACACTTTATTTGAGCTCAGCAAGTGTTTTGCCCACCACTGTTTGCTTTTGAAGCTGTTGCAATTCCTTCTTAAGCTTGTTTGAAGTTTGTTTCTCCTTGGAGTAGCTGGTTTGGGAGGAAGATTTGAGTTACTGAAGGTTCTCAATCTCCTTTTTAAGTCTGATAATATCAGTCTCTTGCAAATTCATGTCTTCCATGGATTTATCCAGTTCAACTGTCTTCTCCAGAGCTACCAATGGAGTTGCCGAGGGAATTTCTGCTACAGACGCTGTGCTCACTCCTGTGAGTGGAACTGCGCTCAGTGGAATGACTTCCATGGGCTTTGACTGCTCCTTCTCTTTCACTAGTTTTTCCAATTCCACTTCCATTTCCTTCAACTATGCATTCTGCTCCATGATCAGCTTGAGCATCTCATCCTTTTCCCCTTCTATCTATGCTATTTCCTTTGCCTGTGAGTCTTCTATAGGTGGCAGTTTTAACTGTTTTCTCAGAGATGCTATATCGACATTTTTCTTTTTGAGCATCTCCTCGGCTGCTTTCACATTCGAGGGATCATATCCGATCTTGAGGACCAGTTCTTCCAACGTCTTAATCCTGTTATCCTTGGCAAAGGATGATATTTTTTCTAACTTCAATTGCATCTGGACATTTCTTAGAGACACCTATAACTTGGAGGCAGTAGTATAAGCATGTGCCAATGTGGAGAAAACCATTTCTCCATTTTTCCTGTGCAGATCCATTTGATCAACTGGATGCACATCTTTAGTCTAAAATTCGAATGTTGCCCTTTTGTAATCGGTGATTACTTTCAGGACTGGCACCTGTGCTTGCAGAAACGCCATGTGAATTCTACCCTTCTCAGTGTCGAATGCAGACAATAGTCTGTGTTGTGTAGTTGATGTTTTCTTCCAGAACTGAGCATATGTGCTGCTGGTCAGCGTCTGATTTCAATTTTTGATCAGATCATACTTCTCAAAAATACTCAATTTTGGTCCTGTTTTTCTCGGCTGGTTGACTGGTGGAGTATCTGTAGTCTTTTTGGGCAACACTGTAGTCATGATTTGTTTGTTGCTTGTACTAAGGAGCGATCGATCAACCTCCATAGTTGTAGTGGATTGAATTCCCTTTTCACAAGCCGTGTCAGGTGCCTGACTGGTTTTTGGCCTCTTGGTGTGTAATTGGAACTCCTCAGACGATACTTCAGTGATGGAAGGTGAAGTGTCCTTCCTGGGCCTTTTCTCCTTGGGAACCTGTGGCATAGTCGTCTATGAGATAGTGACCAAAAGGTCCTACTGTTCTATCTCAACCAGAGTGTTTGGCTCCCATTTTGTCTGGTTGGCGAACTTCTCTATGTCAGGCCTGGATGTATGAACATATGGGATATTCTTATTTTTAACTCTCATCTCTGAAATTATCTCTTAAGGGTCATAATGCCATATGAAGCTAACAAAAAACTTCATCTCCTTTAACAGTCTATCTTCTTCCTCCCCAATGCCTCGGTTATTACAGATGAAAGACCTAATTTTCCCTTTGATTCTGAGTTGTTGCTTCTTCTTCAAAGACACAAAATGTATGTCATTTGAATTAATTATTTGTCTTGTGTATTCCAGGGAAAATATCCTCACATTTTAATACTTGGGAAACTTGTATGGAACCAATTTGAACCCATACACTCTGATCTCTGTGTGGTCTTGGTACAGGTACCAGTCTCCCATTTTTGCAAGATTTGAGAGCTGTAGGATCCTCTGAATCTCCTTGTTTATTCTTGGATCGGGTTTTCCACTGAGCATGCACACCACTAGGTGGTAGAACTGCTCGATGAACTTCTTGAAACTGAATTCTGAAGAGTTTTATCTGAGCAACGAAGTCCATGTTGTTACTTTCTGCGGCCTCTTGTCCTTGTCCATCTTCTGCATTGAAAAGGAAAATTCGTCTCCTTGAAAGAAAATGAACATGTAAGCCAATATTGAGGAATACCGAAACATGCCTTCCATGGAAAAATTTAAGAATTGCTCATGAATGTTGTCCGCCAGGAAAGTGTTGTAGTCGAACTGTATGGTGGGTGTCTCATCTATGGAGAAGATGGATAGAAAACCCAATATGGGTTCATCCACCCATTGATCCGAAAATACCCAAGTAGGGCACAGAGCGACGAGATGACCTGGTTTCCCTTCACTGAGAACAGGGATGAAGTATACAGGGGATTTGTAGTGGGGAGTTGAGCGGCCTGTGGGAGAAAAATCTCAAAAATTTGAGATCTTTGGGAAAATGATACTTTTTGGTATAGTTCTGTGATGATTTCAAGGTTGAAAGGTGAGGCGGATTCGGCTCTGGGTATCTGCATCATCTGATCAATGGTTTCAGGTGTGATGAGGAAAATAATTTCTCCTGATGAAGACACTATGACTCTCTGGTCGGGGATGTAATGGGCCTGGCATTTGAGGGTGAACTTGGGGAAATGGTGAACCTGGGGGAAAAGATACAGGGAAAGGTTTGACTCCCAGAGCCCAATTTCATCACTTTGGTCCAAGAAAACGTCCTTTAGCCATGACTGTAAATTTGTGAAGTCGAATTCGCATCTAGTGTCTGCCATTAAATGGTCTCTATCTACCAGGGGGATCCTGTCGAGATCGACAGGAGGCAGGAGGAAAGGATATTCTTCAGCTTCTATCCTCTTTGATTTTGGTGCCATTGCTGTAAAAATACCTACAATCAAACAATCGTTAGTGGGGATGATGGTGGCTTGGGAGTGTTGACTGAAATGGAGAGAAAACAGGGAAAAAATGCTCTGGTGCGACAAGAAAGATATTTTCTAGTGAGACGACATAGTAAGCAATGGAAGAAAGAAGGGAAACGATGGTTTTGAGTAAACAGATACTCGTTGGGCGCGGGGGATAGGTCAGCAGGTTAACGGATAAGTTAGCCAGTAATAAATTGCCAACAAGTCATTTGGAGCGTGAGATGGTGGGTAATAATGAATGACGAATATGACTGGGCAATGTGGCGGGAGCTGATTGGGGAGTGACCCTGGTGAGAGGACTTGTAAAGGGTGAACAAGGGGAATGGACTGATAGAGTAATGAGACGTGACCTTTAGGGGAGAAACGTGGAAAATGATGTCATGGGGTGACAAGGTATGTCAGACCATTGGGAGGCAGTGGGAGTCTGACCCAATCGATTCCTGCCACGTAGATGAAAAGGGCATACCAGAAAACATTCCATTTCGGACCCCCCCCTTCCATTAAAAACAGATCGGTTGGGGGGGTCCGAAAAACACCATGATCCGTTGATTTGCACGCTTTCTTCTCAACCGTAGATCTGTGCGTGATGTTTAAACTACATCCCCCCCCCCCAACCATTAAAAGAAAAATGGTTCGGGGGGGGCGGAATTCAATGTCAATCATTTATAAACGCACTGGCGCCTCAGTTGTTTAGATGTGTGCCTTCGTTATCTATGATTCCAGACCCCCCCCCCACCATTAAAGGTAGAACGGTCGGGGGGGGGGGTCCAGAAAGACTTGTCGATCATGGATCTGAGCGCGAACATCTGAGCTGTTCATATATGCGTTGTGCTTAACTATGGGTGCGAAGGCATATGTGCTTCGAAAACTTAGGATAAGTACATATTGTGGGTTTTCCCAAGATTTTTCGTGTTTTTATCACCAAGGGGTTAGACATCAAACCTTTTAAACTTCAAAGATATGGTTCAACATGACCATCATGCTTGTTTTATTGAGATAAAGCAAACTACCCTACGCTCTAACCTAATTACCTATGACAATTAGCCCATATTAAACTGTTGGACTAAGAAATTACTCTATCCTGGGGTTATCTGACCAAGATTAGTTAGTTTGGTCAAATTTATTCACTAACTAACCTAAATCACTTGGCTAAGATTAAATAGTTTAGCCAAGCTTATTCACTACTCCTGTCAACATCAATTTAAAAGAACTTGGCCATGCTTAAATGGTATGGACCAAATCATTGTTATTGCTTGGGGCTCTATTGAATTTCTTTTATGCCCTCTTTTACTCTTTTTCTTTTCTTTTCTTTTTCTCAAATGATTTGCAGAATGGAAAATCATTTGACAAACAAAAACACTAAAGAGATAACATTTCAGTCACTAGTTGATCCTATAAATTATAGGGTTATAATAGCGGCTCCACCTGGGGATGGTACTCTCCTTGTGAAGTGCCAAGAATCCTGATTCCTAATGTTCTGAAAAACTTTCTCCATAGTTGCCTTTGTTGCTTGATTGGTTTTATTTTTGAAAATTGGAAGACAATGTTTAGTGGCTTAGGGCCTTCTCTGCGGGCTTCAACCATCTGATCAAAGTTGTTTCACTCAAAAACTTGTAAGAAAAATAAAAATGGTTTGTACAATGGAAAAGTGTGACTGAAGGTCCCTACTGAGGAGGTGAATAGTGCTTCAGCATTCTGCCATTTACAGGTACTCTTGGCAGATTGGTCCCATCGTTGTTGTTGAGAAAGAAGGCATTATTTCCTCTGAACGCTTGAATTACGAATGGTCCCTTCCATAGACTGTCGAATTTTCCATGTTTTCCCTTATCTTCATTTCAGGCATCCCATCTCAGAACCAAGTCACCTAGCTCAAAGTCATCTTATTTATTTCTTTTGTCAAAGATCTTTTTAATGCTCTCTTGGACAACCTAAATTTTGTTGTATACTTCTTCTCTAGATTGTTGCAAGTGGATCATCTAGTTTATCCTTCTTTGGGAGTCGTTCGACTCGGCTTGCATCTCTTGTAGCAACTTCATGACATGGACTCTTAAGGAAGTGGGAAAAACTACTTTAGTGCCGTAGACCAGATGATATGGTGACATAAAAATTGACCTCTTGGTGGTCAGACTGTCGGCCCATAGTGCGAAAACCAGCTTGTTATGCCATGACTTTTTGTTTTCTTGCAAAGTCTTCATAATAATGTTCACCAGGGTCTTATTGGATGACTCCGCCAGCCCATTTCCCTGAGGGTAATAAGCTGTGGAATGACCCAAACCAATATGATACTAGTTGCAAAAGTCTATGAGCTTCTTAGATCGGAAAGCAGCTGCATTTTCAGTTATAATCTTTCTAGGACATCCAAAACAAGACAAGATATTATTTTCAAGAAATTTAGTAATGACAGAATCAATAGCTTGCCTGCTTGGTACCGCTTCGATCCATTTTGTGAAATAGTATGTAGCAGTAAGAATCGACCTGTGCTAGCCCAAGAAGGGAGGATGTATTTCTTTGATAAAGTTTAATCCCCATTGCTGGAAAGGAGCTTCAACAGAGATTGGTTTCAGGGGCAAAGGAATAAGCTTCTTTTTGCCCTCGAAAAATTGACATTTATGACACAAAGTCACTTTTTGATGCACATCAGTGAACAACGTAGGCCAATAGAACCCATCTCTGAGAATTTTATTAGCTGTTTTTTTCTAGCTTAGATGACCACCACAGTCTCCTGCATGAAAATCCTACAATACTTTGTCATCTTCATCTTTTAACAAACAATTCAACAAAATACCTCCAGGATCCTTCCAATATAGATTGCCTTCTAAAATGCAAAATTTTAATGCTTTCAATTTCAAAAACCTAGCTTTAGTTTTGGTCAGACCAGGGGGAGCTTGTAAGTTATGCAAAACAAATATCAGGTATGTGTACCATGGAGAGTTCAGAAATACCTCTTTCATTCTTGGAGTCGCGTGCTCTCCCTGTTCATCTACGACAGCTAAGAAATTAATATTAAGAGCATGGAAATTGGATTCATCCATTAACTTTGCTAGACCTTGAACTTTAATTAGTTTAGTAGGCTTAAGCTCTATGTCATACTCTAGAATGATAGAAATCCATTTTCCTCTTCAGCCATCTGGATTGTCCTGAGTTAAAATGTCTTTTACTACTACGTTCGAAACATATGCGATGGTGTGGGAATGGAGAATATATACTCTAAAATCCTTTATGGCTTTCACCAAGGCAAAAGCTTGTTTCTCCATTATTTTATAATTCAAAGTAGCATCTCTTAATGCTTTACTGAAAAAGGCTATGGGTTGTGCATACCCTTTGTTGTTTTTCTGTAGTAATACTGCTGCAATGGTATGTTCAAAAGCGAAAGAAAAAAGATAAAAATCTTTGGTGAAGTTAGGACTAATCAAGACTAGAGCCTATGTGAGTGCATGTTTAACTTGTTCAAAAGACTGTTTAGATTCAATGTCCCACTTTATTTTTGTGTCCTTTTTAAACATGTTTGTGATGTTCCTGAGAAGCTCGGCCAGGTTAGGTATGAATCTTCTCAGAAAATTTATTTTTCCAATGAAAGACTGTAACTCTTTGATATTCCTTGGGTGTTCTAGTTTTTGAATGGCTTCTATTCTGCTGGGATATATCTTAATTATGTCTTTAGAGATTATGTGCCCCAACAATTTACCCTCCTCTAATCCGAAAAGGATTTTCTTAGGATTTAGAGAAATCCCAAATTTCCTGCATTTCTCAAATACTCGTATGAGATGTCTTAAGTGCTCGTCATCAGAATGGGAATACATAGTTACGTTGTCTAGATAAATGACAATAAATTTTCCAAGTTCTTACACAAAAGCAATTTCCATCGCTCTTTGGAAAGTGGCCCCAACGTTCATCAACCCGAAAGGCATTTTCACATACATGAAGGTGCCCCAAGGTGTTGTGAAGGTTGTTTTCTCATGGTCATCTGGGTGAACGAGAACCTGGTTATAGCCTAAGAAACCATCCAGTAAGGAGATTTGGCTGGATCCAACTACCTTTTGTAATATGTGGTCCATTTTTGGCAATGGGTAGTTGTCTTTTAGAGAAACTTTGTTCAGGTTTCGGAAATCAATACAAAGCCTGATTTCCCCACTTTTCTTTCGGGTTGGAACCAAATTTGAAACCCATTTGGAAAATCATAAGGGAACTATGATTTTAGCATCATACATCTTTTTTATTTCTTTTTGTATCAGGGGAAGTAACTTGGGATTGATTCTCCTAAGTTTCTGTCTGAAAGGTTTTTGATCTTCTTTTATTGGGATCCTATGTTGTATAATGCTCGTGTCATAAGATTTTAAATCTTCATATCCCCAAGCAAACACGTCCGCATATTCATTGAAAATTTCAATGTATTTGAGTTTTTGCTCAGGGGGTAAGGATTTAGAAAGTTTTACTATCCTGGGTTTCTCTTCTGTCCCTATGTTACAGTCCTCAACTTCTTTACCACTGGCTTAATTTTTGGTTTTTTAGCTACATCATTAAAATCAAGTAAGTCTTCTAAAGGAACTAAACCCCTAGGTAAAACATTACTTTTTAAGTGAAAAATGTCAGATTCTATCTCATCTTCACCTAACTCTCCTGAATCTACTTTATTTACACTATCATTTCCAAAATCAGATTTATTCACATTTTCATCATCATTTTCTAAGTCTATGTTTGTACACTCGAAATCATTTTTACATTGTAGAAAATCTTCAATTTGGTCATCGTTCCCAAATACCTACCATTATCTAATGTTGTCTGGGACAGACGGTCTGCACTTCACCTCCACCGTGTATGGGCGAGTGGAATGAAAAGGTATCTTACACGTAGCTGCTAACGTAGCTAATCCATCTACTAAAATATTCTGTCCCCTGGGCATCACCTGCAAATCGACTTCAGTGAAACATTTAAGGGCATCCAAAACAACATTCCCATAAGCTCTGAGATGGGGATGTTTTGCTTCATAATCACCTTTGATTTGTTTGATAATTAATTCGGAATCACCTCTTACCATGATTTGTTTGGCACCAACGTTCTTTAGTGCATTGAAAATTTAATTTGTAAGAATGGTTTTTCGAATACCTGGATTTGTGATTATGCAACCAAACTCCTGCTCCAGCTAATTCTTTGCTTATAGCTCCATCAAATTCCATGCTCCATAAATCTACTGGAAATTCTTCACTTATCACATTTTTCTTTCTTTCCGCCTCGGTGATTTCTTGGCCTTCTTTTGGATCAAATGTATCTTCTTCCAGCTGAGCGATTTGTTCTCCCATATCGCCGTCATTATATAGGATGAAGGAATCTAGGTCAGAATGTGCAGAGTACAGAGGATAGTTATGTGGCTTTTCTTGGCTACTGACCATATATTTCATTAGCGTCTCTTTGTACGGTCTTCTCTATTGCCCGAATACTGGGATGGTGGCATATGACATATCCGAATACAAAGTACCTTTCAACTTGGCCCCCCAAGACCTGGACAACAACATACCATATTTCAGGGGAATGTCTTCAACCACAACATCCATAACCATGATTTTTGCTGGAATCTGAACTAGAGTGATACATAAGTCCTTGATCAATCTGATAAATCTGACCTTGCTGGAGTCAAAAGAGTGTAAGTCCTTGTACGGTCTGGTGACCTTGAGTTCCAGTTTTTCCATGACTTCTTTAGGCATCAGGTTATAGGAAGCACTTGAATCTAACATAGCATTATGCAGAATCAATTTGTTTATATTAAGGCTGATGTAAAAAGGAGAGACAACACCATTGTCAGTCTGAACATCAACTTCAGGGCCAAACAAGAGTTCAGGTTGATCATCAATGAGATTCATAGTGTTCGAATGATTTGTTGATCCAACGGTTAAGGCCTTCATGCCTATATCAGGTTCAATGCTTAGCGCTTTGATCACTTGCGATTGATAAGCGTACTTACTCATCGACTCGGAAAGGGGAATGGGAATTTTCACTTTGGCTAATTCCCCTTCGAGGTTGAAAGGTGTAGGTGCTCTTCTTTGGCTCAACAATTTTGATTTGTCCACCACAGTCTTCTAGACAGAAGTATTTGGTGGGTTGGTTGATGAAACCTCAATTTGTGTTGATCTTTGTAAAATGGTAAGGTTTCTTTTTGCTGGAGCTTCAACATTATCTTTCTCAGGGATCTTTCTGCCAGAAGGCTCAGGGGATTTCTTGGTTTCAACCACTTTCTTCTTTTCGGTTACCTTTTTTGGGGAATTTTCATCCGTCTTCTTACTTCACAGATTGTACTGCCTGTGTACCTCCATCATGGCATTTTCAAATGCCTGTTTTTCAGTCTCTTCAACTTCTTCGCTCACTTGCGTTTGAGAAAGAAGGAAAAGTTCTTGCTCTTCCTGAGTGAGGAAAATAGCTTTGTTATCGTGAATGCCCATGAGGTTTATGTGTGTGTCCTCCAATTCTTCAATTATCTCTTCTCCTTCATCGATATAATTTTCTTGTAGAGGTGGTCTAATCTGTTGATCAGGGCCCCTCTGTTCTCTTTGATCCCTGGGATCTCTCTACCTGATTTGAGGAGGATTTCTTCTGAAGTTAGGATTCTGAATTTGTGGAGCAGGTTGATTTTCTTTAGGAGGACTTCTTTCAGATACAGTAAGTCTCTCCAACATTCTTTCCATTGCTCTAGCTAAGGAATCCAATTTGAAGTCAGAAGAAGATGTGGAAGGTTCTTCTTTAATCATGACTCTCCTTTTGGTTCTATGTCGTGCCCTTTTAGCCAACAGGTTGGCCTCCACACTTACCGCGCTTTTTGCATGTCCTCCAGGGTGGTGGAATTTCTTTCTCTTAATTGATATGACATATCAACGTTGAAACCATGAGGGAATTTTATCAGTGCTAGACCTTGTGGGGGTTTAATATCAGTTGGAATTGCATTGTACAGATTGTTAAAGCGGATGCAGTAATCTTATACTGTCTCACCTTGATTCCTTCTGATGTTTTCGTATTCTGACAAGATTTGGAGAGGATTTTTCTTTACCTCCCATATGTCTAGAAAAATTCTTTGAAATTTTGTAAGATCGAGCACTGAGGTAGCACGTAAGCCTTTGCACCATTTCTTAACGTCACCGGTCAAACTCTACACAAACAATCTCATTTGAACATCAACGTCATCTACTTCCTACAGGTCAAAATAGTCATTCATTTTATCAACGTGTTGTTGTGAGTTCAAGGGCCCTGTTCCATCAAATTGTGGAAGTCGTGTTTGATAATCCTGGGGCATAGCATGTAGAGGTGCGACCAACACCAAGGGAGCATATCTGGATGCCATGATAGGTGGAGGAGGTGGGACAACAACCTGGATGATAGGTGCGGTGGTGATAGAAGACGAGGATGAGGAGGGGCTTGCTGGCACAGAGTGAGCGGTTTGAGGCTTCAAAGTGGGAGATAGTATTTCAGGGGTCTGGGGTTGCAGGGTTTTTGGATCTAAAATGATTTCAGTCACAAAGCTGTCAGATTTTGTTCTAACAGGCTTTGTTCAAAAATGGTGTCAAAGTTGAGATCTTGAAGGGAAACGAGTTCCTATGGAAGAGAAGGGAACCTGTGAAGGGGACTATGACTCTCTAAACCTTCTGCAATGGTCTTCTTTCTGAGTAACTGTTTTGGATTATCAGTTGCTATTACAGGTTCTGGGTCTGGGTGAGATCGAGTATAAGCTCTTTGAGGAGCCAGATTTCGTAAATTTTATATTTTTTTTTTTTAGTTTTATGAGTCCAAAATTAATATGCACAAGCTTTAACAACCTCTAAACATTATTTCTTTTTCAGATTTATAATTTGTTTAGAAACAAAGATTTCTTCTACGGACAAGAAAATGTGGGGTTGAAAAGTCCATTCGTCCCCAGTGGAGTCGCCACTATGTTAATGCTCTGTAAATCCCCAGAGGTTGTCAAAAAAGAAGAAACTTACAAGAGGTAACTTTATCCAACCACTTCGAAACTGGAATCTAGCCCTACCAGCTTCAGAGAGGGATATCTCTGTATGATTTAGATATGTTTTAAACTTAAGATATTAGGCTAGTTAAATAAAATGTAATAAGGTTGAAAAGGTTTATTGTTTTTGTTAGGTTGGCTGAAAAGGGGTTTACGCATCCATTTGGATATGGGGTTTGTATTATAAAGATAGAAATCTAAACCAGAAACAAAAGATTCTTTTCACAGGGCAAGATAATGCATTTGTTGGATTATTTAGCAGTAAAGTGATGGATAGCAGAAAAGATGAGAATATTAATTAAAGCAAAGAAGCATTTAAGAATTTCTTCACTATAGTATCAGAAGATAAACATTACAATCTTTCAAAGTCTGAAACAGGGTATACAAAGATAAATCCTGCAACGTGCGTTACTTTTAAAAGATTAGATTAGAAAACAATATGAAAACTGAGCAAGAAGAACATTCAACATAGAAAAGAAAACATCACCAATGAATAACACACGAGAATCCTGTGAAAACGTCTGTTGGGCTCCGGATTTATAATATTTTCTTGTTGTTTCTTGAAGATATTAATTACTCTCCTGAAGACTTTTGTTTAACAAAGGGAATTCTTTCTATCCTATTGATGTTCTGTTACACATATATGTTCCATTGCATACAGAAACCATGAAGTGCTTCCAAAACCACAAATGAGCGAAGAATTCAACTATAATGTGGATGCACTGTCACCTCTTGGTGCAAATACGGTCAAGGGCAGACAAGGAGTAATTTATCTCTGGGCAAAGTTACCAAGTGGTGCTGTTGAAGTTGTTTGCAAAAAGACATGGGGTATGTTTGTGTTTTATTTGGGAATGCGTTCGGAAATATTATCCAATATGTGCAAATGGTTAAAGTCATCATTTACTTCAGTTTCTGGGGTTATTGGGCAATATGCAAAATGCCAAGATAAGCTAAACAGAGTGCTCATAGCTGGCAAAACCCAATAACTGGCATCAAAGTATTTAAATTTGTGTATAACGCAGGGAAACCGTTTTTGTAACTCCTTATTCATCTAGGGCAAAGCCACGCATTTCCAGAGGTCAGAAACGTTATGTAACATTGCCAGAGAGAGATGGAAACGTTATGTAACACTGCCAGAGATCTGAAACGTGGTGTAACATTGCCAGAGAGAGCTGGAAACGTTATGAAACATTGCCAGAGGCCAAAAACGTTATGGAAAGAGATGCCACGATTGCCAGAGATCAAAAACGTTATGGAAAGAGATGCCACGCATTGCCAGAGATCTGGAACGCTATGTAAAGAGATGCCATGTATTGCCAGAGGGTTCGAAAAATAGGAGAGGGTTGGAAAACGTTGGAAAAACGTGAGGCTATGCTCGATAAAAGAAAAGATGTAGAGAGCCATGCGTGGGGGGGGGGATCTGAAATGTGATAGAGCTGTTATGCTTGGGAGATGATAGAGACAGAGCATAAGATAGAAGAATAGAGGAATGAGAGTCTCCCAACAGTTGTACTGTCCTTTTCATCTTCAATAAAAATAGTGAGAGTTTCAGTAATACGATTCCTGTTATTTCCATTTTGCTTTTGTTGTAGGTTATTCATTTTCAGTATGCATTGAGTTAGAGAACGGCCTGTGGACAGAGAAGGCAGGGCCCCCTTCGCTGGAAACAGAGCTGATACATTGTGTTTACCGTAGATTTCATATTTGATTTCATCTTTCAGCAGTTTGCT
>ML782493.1:1304022-1348819 GCA_009831015.1 Picea engelmannii | reverse complement strand
ATGTAACATTGCCAGAGAGAGTTGGAAACGTTATGTAACACTGCCAGAGATCTGAAACGTGGTGTAACATTGCCAGAGAGAGCTGGAAACGTTATGAAACATTGCCAGAGACCAAAAACGTTATGGAAAGAGATGCCACGATTTCTAGAGATCAAAAACGTTATGGAAAGAGATGCCACGCATTGCCAGAGATCTGGAACGCTATGTAAAGAGATGCCATGTATTGCCAGAGGGTTCGAAAAACAGGAGAGGGTTGGAAAACGTTGGAAAACCGTGAGGCTATGCTCGAGAAAAGAAAAGATGTAGAGAGCCATGCGTGGGGGGGGGATCTGAAATGTGATAGAGTTGTTATGCTTGGGAGATGATAGAGACAGAGCATAAGATAGAAGAATAGAGGAATGAGAGTCTCCCAGCAGTTGTATTGTCCTTTTCATCTTCAATAAAAATAGTGAGAGTTTCAGTAATACGATTCCTGTTATTTCCATTTTGCTTTTGCTGTAGGTTATTCATTTTCAGTATGCATTGAGTTAGAGAATGGCCTGTGGACAAAGAAGGAATGGCCCCCTTCGCTGGAAACAGAGCTGATACATTGTGTTTACCGTAGATTTCATATTTGATTTCATCTTTCAGCAGTTTGCTCAGTGGTTTGATAGAAGTAGTATTTTATTTCATTGCACCCGAGAATTTAGAAATTACCTTTTTCAGCCATTGATTTCATTCTTAGTTCATATTGATTTCATTCTTAGAACTAGCCTGGATATCTCATGAGATAAAGAAGTTTCTTTTGATTGCCATAGAAAGTTCCATAGGATGGTTGCTGAGTTGTGTGGAGTGATAAGTAGCAGAACTTAGTTGTTTTCAGTTTATCTTTTACATGCATATACAGAACAGTACCGAGTAGTACCGGTTAGTACAAAGTAGTACCAGGTAGCGCAGAGTAGAGTAGAGTACAGTATCTTCTTTCGGCAAGTTTCTCTTAGTAGTTCAGATAGTATTTTGGCATCCTTTAAACCCCCTCTTCAGCCCTGCATTTCCTGTGCTGGTTCCTCTAAGTCTACCTTCCCGGGTTGACAATTAAATGTTGAATCATATGGTATATATTCAGCTCGACAACGTCTCTTTGTATTACTGGAAGATCTCTTGATAAAAATTACAGTCTTGTAGCTTGCAGGGCGTAAAGATCAACCCTCAGTACTTCAAAGTTTGAAGTATTTATATCCAAAATTACATATGATCCTATCATTAAAGATCAGGACGTGGCTAATCGAAATTTAGCTAACTAACTTAACAAGATACAAAAATTTAGGAAATTGCTTGATGATGTGTTGAAACTTCATGCTGATTTCTGGGGTGAACCGTTGGTGAGGCCTCTACATGACCGCGTCTGACTGGATAGCTGACTAGGCTTGGACACCTCATCACCTACTCTATTAGACTGCATAAATCTTCCCATCAAATATTACTGGGAACGCTGACTTTAAGCAATCTTCGGTATACTTCATCCATCTCCGTGTACTTGGAAAAAGTTGGCTTGATTATGAAGATGTACGGGATCTCATGTTGTATGCTGATGTCTAACTGTAAAGCATCTAAGAATGCCTTGCCCATGATACTGCCTTGTATTCCTGATAATTTTGAGCTATCCTTAGCCACAAGGGCTAGTTTCTTTTTGTAATCGGCAAGGGTCATTAACTCACCATTTATAACTCTCAGACCAGGAAGGCCTTTCTTCTGCAGAGCTTCAATCTTGCTGAAAAATGTTTGCACTCCTGTGTCCATGGTTTGGACCTTTTCCTCTAGCTGTAGCATCAGTCCTCTTTTGGTCAGGACCCTCTTGACCTCAAGGATGGTCTCTGCCCTATCTTCAATCTTCAAATCCTCTAGCTCCTCTCTAGTTTTGGAATTCAGAAATTTGATGATCTCAGTAGCTTTTGTTGGCATCTCTCCCAGTTCTACTCTTATCTTCTCAATAGTCTACTGACTTCTTTGCACCAGCTCATTTTTCTCAAACATGATTTGTATCATCGGTCATATTCATGGACTTGGTGATATCCATCCAAACACTTTCTTTGACCTCAGCAAGTGTTTTTCCCACCACTGTTTGCTTTTGAAGCTGTTGCAATTCCTTCTTAAGATTGTCTGAAGTTTGTTTCTCCTTGGAGTAGCTGGTTTGGAAGGAAGATTTGAGTTCCTGAAGGTTCTCAATCTCCTTTTTAAGTCTGTTAATATTTGCCTCTTGCAAATTCATGTCTTCCATGGATTTAGCTAGTTCAACTGTCTTCTCCAGAGCTGTCAGTGGAGTTGTCGAGGGAATTTCTGCTACAGACGTTGTGCTCACTCCTGTGAGTGGAACTGGGCTTAGTGGAATGACTTCCATGGGCTTTGACTGCTCCTTCTCTTTCACTAGTTTTTCCAATTCCCCTTCCATTTCCTTCAACAATGAATTTTTCTCCATGATCAGCTTGAGCATCTCATTCTTTTCCCCTTTTGTCTCTGTTATTTCCTTTGCCTGTGAGTATTTTGTTGGCAGCAATTTTAACTATTTCCTTAGAGATGCTATATCGACATTTTTAGTTTTGAGCATCTCCTTGACTACTTTCACATTCGAGGGATCATATCTGATCTTGAGGACTAGTTCTTCCAATGTCTTAATCCTGTTATCCTTGGAAAAGGATGATATTTTTTCTAACTTCAGTTGCGTCTGGACATTGCTTAGAGACACCTGTAACTTGGAGGCAGTAGTAGAAGCATTTGCCAATGTGGAGAAAACCATTTCTCTAGTTTTCTTGTGCATATCCATTTGATCAGCTGGATGTACATCTTTAGTCTGAAATTTGAATGTTTCCCTTTTGTAATCGGTGATTACTTTCGGGTCTGGCACCTGTGCTTGCAGAAACACCATGTGCATTCTACCCTTCTCAGTGTCAAATGGAGACAACAGTCTGTGTTGTGTAGTTGATGTTTGCTTCCAGAACTGAGCATACATGCTGCTGGTCAGCGTCTGATTTCTCTTTTTGATCAGACCATACTTCTCAAAAATACTCAATTTTGGTCCTGTTTTGCTTGACTGGTTGACTGGTGGAGTATCTGTAGGCTTTTTGGGCAACACTATAGTCATGATTTGTTTGCTGCTTGTACTTAGGAGAGACCGATCAACCTCCATAGTTGTAGTGGATTGAATTCCCTTTTCACTAGCCATGTCAGGTGCCTGACTGGTTTTTGGCCTCTTGGTGTGTAATTAGAACTCCTCAGATGATACTTCAGTGATGGAAGGTGAAGTGTCCTTCCTGGGCCTTTTCTCCTTGGGAACCTATGGCGTAGTCGTCTATGAGATAGTGACCGAAGGTCCTACTGTTCTGTCTCAACCAGAGTGTTTGGCTCCCATTCTGTCTAGTTGGTGAACTTCTCTATCTCAGGCCTGGATGTATGAACATATGGAATATTCTTGTTTTTAACTCTCATCTCTGAAATTATCTCGCAAGGGTCATAATGCCATATGAAGCTAACAAAAAAATTCATCTCCTTTAACAGTCTATCTGCTTCCGCCCCAGTGCCTCGGCTGTTATAGATGAAAGACCCAATCTACCCTTTTATTCTGAGTTGTTGCTTCTTCTTCAGAGACAAAAAATGTATGTCATCTGAATTAATTATTTGTCTTATGTATTCCGGGGAAAATATCCTCACAGGCAAATACTTAGGCAACTTGTATGGAGCCAATTTGCACCCATACACTCTGATCTGTGTGTGGTCTTGGTACAGGTGCCAGTGTCCCATTTTTGCAAGATTTGAGAGGTGTAGGATCCTCTGAATATCCTTGTTTGTTCTTGGCTCAGGTCTGCCACTGAGCATGCTCACCACTGGGTGGTAGAACTTCTCAATTGACTGCTTGAAACTGAATTATGAAGAGTTTTGTCTAAGCAGCGAAGTCCATGCTATTACTTCCTGTGGCCTCCCATCCTTGTCCATCTTCTGCATTGAAAAGGAAAATTTGTCTTCTTGGAAGAAAATGAACATGTAAGCCAGTATTGAGGAATATCGAAACATGCCTTCCGTGGAAAAATTTAAGAATTTCTCATGAATGGTGTCCACCAGGAAAGTGCTGTAGTCGAACTATGTGGTGGGTTTCTCATTTTTGGAGAAGATGGATAGAAAACCCATTGATTCGAAAAATACCCAAGTAGGGTGCAGAGTGACGAGATGACCTAGTTTCCCTTCACTGAGAACAGGGATGAAGGATACGGGGGATTTGTAGTGGGGAGTTGAGCGGCCTGTGGGAGAAAAATCTTGAAAATATGAGATCTTTGGGGAAATGATAATTTCTGGTATAGTTCTATGATGATTTCAAGGTTGAAAGGTGAGGCGGATTCAGCTCTGGGTATCTGCATCATATGATCAATGGTTTCAGGTGTGATGAGGAAAAGAATTTCTCCTAATGAAGACACTATGGCTCTCTGGTCGGGGATGTAATGGGCCTAGAATTTGAGGGCAAACTCGGGGGAATGGTGAACCTGGGGGAAAATATACAGGGGAATGTTTGACTCCCAGAGCCCAATTTCATCACTTTGGTCCAAGAAAACGTCCTTTATCCATGACTATAAATCTGTGAAGTCGAATTTGGATCTGGTGTCTGCGATTAAATGGTCTTTTTTTTCCAAGGGGATCCTGTCGAGGTCGACAAGAGGCGGGAGGAAATGATTTTCCTCAGCTTTTGTCCTCTTTGATTTTGGCACCATCGCTGTAAAAATACCTACAAATCAAGCAATCGTTAGTGGGGATGATGGTGGCTTGGGATGGTTGACTGAAACGGAGGGAAAATGGGGAAAAAATGCTCTGGTATGACGGGAAAGATATTTTCTGGTGAGACGATAGAGTAAGCAATGGAAGAAAGAAGGGAAATGGTGGTTTTGAGTAAATGGATACTTGTTGGGCACGGGGGATAGGTCTGTAGGCTAAGAGATAAGTTAGCTAGTAATAAATTACCAACGGGTCGTTTGGAGCGTGAGATGGTGGGTAATAATGAATGACGAATATGACCAGGCGACATGGTGGGAGCTGATTGGGGAGTGACCCTGGTGAGAGGACTTGTAAAGGGTGAACAAGGGGAATGGACTAACAGAGTAATGAGACGTGACCTCTAGGGGAGAAACGTGGAAAATGACGTCATGGGGTGACAAGGTATGTCAGACCATTGGGAGGTAGTGGGAGTCTGACCCAATGGATTCCTACGACGTAGATGAAAAGGGCCTGCCAGAAAACATTCCATTCCAGAACCCCCCCCCTCTATTAAAAATAGATCGGTCGAGGGGGGTCTGAAAAACACCATGAGCCGTTGATTTAAGTGCTTTCTTCTCAACCGTAAATCTGTGCGCGATGTTTAAACTACATTTCGGACCCCCCCCCACCATTAAAAGCAGAACAGTCAAAGGGGTCCGGAATTCGATCTCAGTCGTTGATAAACACACTGGTGCCTCAGCCATTTAGATGTGTTCCTTCATTATCTGTGATTCTGAAAACACTCCCCCCCCCAACGTTAAAGGTAGAACAGTCGAGGGGGTTCGGAAAGACTTGTCGATCGTGGATCTGAGTGCGAACATCTGAGCCGTTCATATATGCATTGTGCTTAACTATGGGCACAAAGGCATATGTGCTTCGAAAACTTAGGATAAGTACATATCATGGGTTTTCCCAAGCTTTTCTGTGTTTTTATCACCAAGGGGTTAGACATCAAACCTTTTAAACTTCAAAGATATGGTTCAACATGACCATCATGCTTGTTTTATTGATATAAAGCAAACTACCCTACGCTCTAACCTAATTACCTATGACAATTAGCCCATATTAAACTGTTGGACTAAGAAATTACTCTATCCTGGGGTTATCTGACCAAGATTAGTTAGTTTGGTCAAATTTATTCACTAACTAACCTAAATCACTTGGCTAAGATTAAATAGTTTAGCCAAGCTTATTCACTACTCCTATCAACATCAATTTAAAAGAACTTGGCCATGCTTAAACGGTATGGACCAAATCATTGTTATTGCTTGGGGCTCTATTGAATTTCTTTTATGCCCTCTTTTATTCTTTTTCTTTTCTTTTCTTTTTCTTTTTCTTTTCTTTTCTTTTTCTCAAATTATTTGCAAAATGGAAAATCATTTGACAAACAAAAACATTAAAGAGATAACATTTGAGTCACCAGTTGATCTTATAAATTATAGGGTTATAACACCGCGAAAGATTGTGCTTGCAGAAATGCAACCCATCTAGGATTCAGGTAAGAACCATAGCTCTGTCTGGGATAATAAGGCCCTCCTCCGAGCAGATTTGTATAAGATGGGTTGGGCATCTTTCTAGCAAGAATGTTCTGTTGAGGATTATGAAAATTTCCCCCAGCCGTATTAGATCCGGGCTGGGGGTTATAAAAAATTCCCCCAACCAGATTGGATCTGGGCTGGGGGTTTCCAAAAGTGTAAGACACACCTCCTCCAGGTGGGAACCCAGAGGATTGAAGTGGATTCATCATACCAAAATTATTGGTTGGAATCGGCACCGCGGAGATAGGGATGTAGGGTGGAACTTGTCTGCTAGGTTTGTTGTTCCATCCAACCATAACAGGATTAGACCCAAGGTTAAAAGTAGGGGCACTTCCTATATTAGGATTCATTTGAGGGATATAAGAACCACCAAATGGAAAAGGAGTGTAAGGAGGTGTAGTGCCCCCAATTCCAAGGCTAGCATTAGGGCCAGCAGCTGGGATCGCAGTCGAAAAATGCAAAGTGAAGTTAGGCATACCATAAGAAAATGGAATAGAAGCCATATGGATGCACTCAACATTGTAACTCAATAAGTGACCGAAAACCCCAAAAGGGTTCGAGGTAAGAGACTAAGAATTAACTACAGGTCGAGCCATAGTACCGATATAATCCTCCGTCACTGCAACTGTAGTGGTTGCAGGAGTCAAAGCAGTGCTATTAACTATATTGGGTATGGGAGTCGAAGAACTCCTAGTGTTCTGAAGACTAGAATCAATACTCATCCTTGTGGAACCACAAGTCTGAAAGGTGGACGTGTGTGTACCACTCCTAATAACTCTACGCCTTTTAGAAGGCAAGAACTCGAAAACCAGTGGTAATTGTAACAACCGATGAGACCGACGAGGAAGCTAGACCAACTCCATGATGACTTATAACTCAACAAAATAAAAAATTATATCCTAAGGCCAACTAGTAGTCAAAGAGCATACCAAAAAGTCAAACAGCCAATATGCATGCAAATAGGCTAAAGTGGCTGAGTGGCCTCCCTCACTAAAGAAGGTATGCCTCTTCCAATAGGGACTTGAGACTCCCCACTAAAGTTTAGAGGTAATAGAATCAGTTATAGGGGCCCTCATGGGCTTAACAACCAGTCAGTTAGATCCCCCAAGAGAGGTAACCCTCCAAGAAGGATGTGTGTCGTCCGACCCCTATGTGAACCAGGATACAAGAAGAATAACCCCTACAAGTAACCTATGAGATAGCTAAGTCAAGAAACTACTAAACCACTGTATAATCGATGCATAGGAGAGCAGTCGTAAGTCCGGCTCACTGTATGCGCAGGGTAGCAAATCTCGAAACCTTGAATGCACCGCCTCTCACAGAGGTATGGGTACTAGCAAGATCCCCAAATACGAATAAATCCAGAGGAATATCTTTGATGCTAGGTGAGTATCTAGTGGTTATCCCTTCAACTAACTTTGCGCGACCTCGTGATTAACTCTAGTGTGAGCGGAGCCTCCTGATCTTACCAATTATACAATGGACTTCTCAGATCCCTGTCTCAGACACATATGTTGATTTAATTTCCTTGGAGAATTTATCTCACAAAATCCTATTCCAAGGCACTAAATCCTAGACTAGTTTGTGCACCCTAAAAATAAAATCGTGACTAATCAATTTTAATTTAAAGTGTAAATTTTATTGGACGTGATTACTCAAAAAGGTATGGAAATGAAACTCATGATGTTATGACTCTGCAAGAAAACAAATATAAATATAATGAAAAGTCTATCTTTAACTTTTCAATGAATGATATGTGTATAAAAACAGTGCAATTTTCAATTTCAACTCTGCAATTCAGAAATAAAATGCAATCTATCACTAAATGCACTAAGATAATGATTAAGATTCAAAGACACAAATGCCAACCAATGCAAAATGCCTATATTTCTGTATTTTCAATATATTAAAGAGAAAATGCATACACTAATAAGAAACCTTATATATAAATCCTATTTTGTATAAAAGCAATAATTCAAGAAGAATACCAAGCAGGCAAGCAAACAACCCAGAGAACAAGGACAAATCAAAAATGAAAATCAAAGAGAAATACTATGCCCAAAAATTCAACTCCAAACAGGTTTCCTGTCATCCCAGAGAATCTCAACAGGCACTACAGAGACCTAAGAAGGCTCAACAATCCTCAAATCCCACCCAGCAGTAACTAAGCCAAGAAAACAAGCAAGGGAAAGTGGTATACGTGACTGTTCAAGAGAAAAGTGTGTATATACGCAGCTTGCAGTGAGATAACACGCATGTATACGTGATTGTCGATGAAAAATGAGCGTACATGATTTAAAACAAGGCTAGGAAAGGGAAAAAAGGCTGAAAACTCAGACCCAGAGTGAACAGAATCTATCAAGTAGTGATACGACAGCAAACTCAAAGGAAAAAGAGCAATGCAAGAAGAAAATATACTTCAACCCTTAGAAGGAAGACTTCCCCAGTGGAGTTTTCAATTTTGTTACGAGGAAAAAACTCTTTATGGCCAAGGGTAAACCACAACAGACGGGTATGATTGCAGAAATCAACTCAATTCCAACATATTCTATATAGACTAATCTGAAAGATAAGAAAGAGGCCTACCTCAATCCAACGTTCAATGATGTTCCACCTTTGAGAACTTTGACCCAAAGCTTTATACCTGCAACGAGTTCTCAACAAACAAGCAGAGAAAGTATATAGTGATAATATAAAGGGGTTAGCACATAAGATATCATAATCCATTAATAAACATTACAAACATGCCCATGGATAATAATCATATATTTTCAAGATACCAACAAGACGGGAAAGGAGTATTTCTATTAATAATTGATCAGCAGAAGTGACAACATTACAGACTTTTGTGTCGGCACGGTTAGAAACCAAGAAACCAAGTTCCTTCCAACTAGGTCTCCACCACATCAATCCTCCACCAAAGGTAAGCTCAAAGGAAAGAGATAATGAGGTTCTCTCAACAATACGGAAGAGCTTGCGGTGCTGAAAACTATGTTCAGACTTGAGGGACAAAAGGGATGCATACTCAATATGAAGTAATTTCTCCATAGTAACTTTGCTCTCAAAGTTGAATGCTTTTTCCTCTTTTCCATAGCTTGTAACTGTGATTTTATAGCCTTCAATATGCAATTGAAGGGTCGAGTTGAAACATTTACAATATATGGAAGGCCAAGGATCAAAGATCTCTTGTCGTGACATGGAAACCTGACTCCATTTTTGTATTTTTTGGCACAAATCTCAATGTACATAGGCTATAGTGGAGAAGCCTGTGTACACGCATCTTGCATAGTAGATAGGGCACGTATATGTGTAAAAATATGTATTTTTATCTTTAGATTCATCAAACAGGGATGACAAGTCTGCCTAGGAAAATGGAAAAAGGCCCTCTGTGCAATATAGCAATGGTGAGGCAAATCTTGCTATAACAGATGCCCTATAATGTGTGATATCAGATGAGTATCTACAATGGCTGAAATACATTATAAATAACCCAGGAGTGGAGTGGTAGAGAACCAACTGGATGAACTCGATCGCTTATTACATTCTGTACTTACTTTGCATACATGGCTGCCAAGAATACAATGCAGATCCATGTGGAAAATATACCAAACAAGTGTTCATGGCCATGAATAGGAAAATACAAATGCGTTTATATGCCAAAAGCTGTCATAGTCATGAACAAGGCCCAGTGAAACCGATCTCAAAATCACTCTGAAGATATTTGTATGCCATGGAGTACAATCTGATCTCCCATGATCACTGAAGTCATATGGGTTCTGGTCCGATGAGAAGGAGGAAACAACTCAGGAAAGTTGCGGCCACATGGTGATGTCTTCAAGTCTTCTACACTATCTGCCAAGGGTGCAAGTCTACATCATGTGAGTAAATGAGTTGAGGTCGAACACAATGAGAAATTGTTTGATTACCGGTCATTGAGGTATACCATTAACAAACATGATATAGCCTACCAATGATGAAATTAGGTATCAAGGCATCAAGTACATTCCTATAAGTGTGAATAAATGAGTCGGTGTCAAACACTCAAGGAATCCATTGTTTAGGAGACATTGATGTATTCCCATATGTCAATGGCGAGAGAACCTACCACTAATGAATGCAAGCCTCAAGGTACTCATAAAACTCTAGGTCCCATATCTAGAATAAATGAGTTGAAGTCGATGGAAAGAGACCCGCTGAAAGGAGAGCATTAAGGCATCTCTCATTAGTCAGCATGAGGAATAAATCATGAAATTCATGATTTGGTGGATATCGGACAAAGAACATGTTCACAAACCAACAACCCTGTGCGTCTTTCGTGTGTGACAAATGCAAGCAGTACACGAAAAATACCCTCTGAATAACAACCAATGATGAAAACTACTGACAAAGGTGAGGAAACCACCAATAAGGCTAATGGCATCCAAGACACTCCACGAATCCCAAATTTTTAATAGATGTCTTGCTATCAAACACAAGGGAAACCACCCAGTCAATGACCAATGATGAAATTAAGGCCAGGGTGCATGATAATACCATAGTATCATGTGATTCTGAGATGAACTGAGGGTATGGCCGACATGCAAAGTCAATATTTCTGAGGAGTGGTCGACACATGTTGATAGACTTCCTTTGAACAAGAGAATGAGACATATGGTGGACTCCAATAGCATAGACCCAATGATCTGACCATAGACCCAATAGTAGGAGGCATCAAATATTGTTCTCCATAGGGACTAGAAGAATAACCAGTCGGTAGAGAAAATTCTTGTAACGAGATCAGCTTCCTAAGGTCATTCTAAACCAAAACTTATGATGACAGGAGGACTCAATAACTTTGTGCTCTATTCAAAGGCGACACGACTGCTTCCAAATATAATATAGTACTTTCTTCCTGCCCATCGTTTTTTGTTTTTCATAACAAATGAGTTTTATGATACAGAGGAGGGAACGAGTGTCGCACGTAAGAAAAACTAGTTCCAGCAGTGGAACGTACCTATGCTCAATGCAAGGAAATGCATGCGGGAGATGGACACTCAAGGTGATGTTCTCTCCAGGACATAGGGTGTCCAATTGTGAAGGATATAAACAAGGCTCTGCTTGGTTGAGGATGCAAAAACTTCTTAGGCAATGGTTTATAATGCAAAGCGAGAACCGGCTAAAGGATCAATACTGAAAGTGAGGGCATGAGATGCAATCACAACTTAATGCAAAAAATTGTCTTTTTTTATGTCTTTTAGTCTACTTGGTGTGAAAAAGGTGTAAACTTGTGCCAAATAGACGTCTTTTCAAGTCCAATTTACGAGTGTGAAAAAGACAAGTTCACTCGGCAATATTTTCTATTTTTGGTAATGAGTCATAAAAGAGATTAACTAAGTCTCATGACCTTTCAAATCCAATTTAACAAGTGTGAAAGGGACAAATCAATAGGCAATCTTTTCGTTTTTTAGATGAGTCAGAAAAGAGCTTAACTAAGACTCATTTTTGGGAGTCTGCGGGGATTAAGGATGCATTTTCATGAATGAGAAATGAGGCTCATCATAAACTCATGTATCAAATTATAATGGACTCCCGGTCCTAAGGAAAAACTCGACATGGGATCCAAATGACATAGAGGATCTAACTAGGGTGCCCATGTTTGGTAAGTCTCTACCATTTATTAGCGACACTACTTATAGTAGATGGTAGGTTCTGTGTCACAATAAATGGGTTCATACCTAAGGCTTAAAAAAATGGTAGTCAAAGGATAATGAAAAAATTCATGATGGAATAGATACCTATCCTATATGATAGGTTATGAAAATACCTTCCCGAGGAGATGAACGACCAATCATGATGTTGAAATCCACAAGAAAATTGAGTCGAAACTATAAAAGCCAGCTAAAAACCATTATTGAATTAGTCCGTTAGGTGAGAAACTATATAAAATAGGTAAAAATAGCTTATAAATAGTAATAAAATTACAAATTACTATATCATTTTGATTTTTACCCAAATAGTGCAATTTGGACCAAAAATACCTCCAAGATTCAAACGGCGATTGTGGGAGCATCAAGCAACGAAATCACGAACCGTCTACAAAGAAAAGGGAAAAAGAGATGTATATACACTAAATTTACATTAGTATACAAAGAGTTCCACCCAAGCCTAGGGCTCAAGTGTAGTACCTTTTCAAGTAGAGCCCATTTTTGGGCTCGGCCAATTTATTCCCTTCATAATATTCTTACTCGTAGGCTCCTTTTTCTAGGACATGTCGCATGATGTAAGGACCGTGCCACATGGGTTTAAACTTTCCTGACCCTAGTGTTTCTTTGGATTGGTCATACAAGAGGACCAAATCACCTTAAGCAAACAACTAGGGATAGATAGACTTGTCATACTAAACCTTGACACGTTTCTTGTTTGCCTTGATAGTCGTAAATGTGTCATGAAACTGCTCATCAAGACTCTCTAGGTGCACAAGGCGTCGCTCTAAATATGAAGTGTCAGGTAGGAGCTCTAATTCCAACTTGAGAGAAGGGATTTCACATTCAATAGGAAGGATCGACTCCACACCGTGCACTAACTGGAAAGGGGAAAAACCAGTGGTAGTCTTAACTGAGGTTTGGTATGCCCAAAGCATGGGATATAACATGATGTGCCAATTGGAATTACTCCGACTGACAGTTTTTTGCAAAATGGTCTTGAGAGACTTGTTGATGGCCTGTACTTGCCTATTTTCCTGGGGGTAATAAGGAGATGAATGACCATGTCTAAACCCCATCTTAGATGCTAGTTCTACCATCATTTCATTCTCAAAGTGACTTCCATGATCAGTGACAATATCACTCGGGATACCGAACCGAGTGATAATTTGGTTGAACACGAAGAAGGTTGCAGTATTCCCATCAAATTTTATGATAGGCATGGCCTCATACCACTTGGTAAAGTAGTCAACGACCATGATAATGTGTTTATGCCCCCCAGTTGAAGCTGGGTTGCAATCGATGAAATCTACCCCCCACTTGGTGAAGGGTCTGACGGTAATGACTGGGTGAAGAGGGGTTGGGTGTGAGCGTGTTTTTTGAATGAACACTTGGCAGGGGTGACACTTTTTAACTACTTCGATACAATCTTTAAAGATAGTAGTCCAGAAATATCAGGCTCGCAGGATTTTTTGGGTTGTCACAAGCCCGGATAAGTGACCACCACAAGCCCCTTTGTGGAAATCATTTAGGACTGAATCGGCTTCCTTGTGAGTTAATAAATGATGCAAGATATCATCAACTCCTCGGTGATACAAATTTTTACCAATGATGGTGTACTTCTTGGCTTGGTACCTAATACGTCGTCAATCATCTCACCAGAGATGATGGGAAAACTTCAAGGTTTGAAGATATAAGAGAATGTCTCCATACCAAGGGTCGGATGATGAGACAAGGAAGATGTGTTCATCCCTGAATAAATCAACATGAATGACATCCTCATCTAATCATGGAAAATCAGATATTAACTCTTCAAAGACTAGTGATTTCTTGGACTTGGACGAAGCGAAGTCGAGATCAAATTCTTGTAAGATGACGATCCATTTATTATATTTCCACCCTATGATATGTCTAGTAAGGACATATTGAAATGGATTTACATCGGCAACCACCATAGTCTTACAAAGCAATATGTAGTGACATAAACATTGGACTACGTGGACGACAGCCAAAGCTAGTTTTTCAACGTGAGAGTAATTAAGCTCAGGGCCAACTAAGTTTCGACTAAGATAGTAGATAACGTGCTCATTGAGCTCATCATCCTCCTTAACTAGAACCATACCAATCATCTCTTCAGACGCGGTGATCTAAAGAAATTAATCTCTACTGTAATTAGGATACTTCAGTAGAGGGGCCAATACTAAGGCTTTCTTCAAAGCATAAAAGACTCCCGGGCTCGCTCATCCCAGAAAAAAGGGGTGTCTTTCTTCAAGAGGTGCATGAAACCCTTGGTGATATTGGCATAATTCACTATAAATCGATGTAGAAAGTTGTCTTTCCCCTGTAAACCTTGAAGTTGTCTAATTGTGCACGGGGGAGGCAATTGAAGTATTGCCTCAACCTTAAGAGGATCTAGCATGATCCTAGTCTTGGAAACTAAAAATCCTAAAAGACGACCATAATTAACGCAAAATATGCATTTGTGAGGGTTTAACCGGATTCTATAGTAACAACATCTTTCAAAAAGTAGTTGAAGGTGGAAAACATGATCCATTCTCTTATGAGAATGAGCAGCAAGATCATCCAGATATGCTTCGACTATGTGCTTGATATCGTGAAAAGCGAAAGTCATGGTGCGTTGGAAGGTTTCTTCGGCATTTTTAAGGCCGAAAGGCATTTTCCGGTATGCAAAAGTACCCCAAGGACATATAAATGTTGTCTTGTGTTGGTCCTTAGGTTTGACCTGGATTTGGTTATATCCTGAAAATCCATCCATAAAAGAAAATATCACGCTTCCCGCACACTCATCGAGAATCTGATCAATGAAAGGTGTGGGGAAGTTATCTTTAGGACAAACCTTGTTCAGATCGTTAAATTCCATACACACATGGATGGTTCTTTGTTTTTTATTCATAGGAACGGGGTTGGATACCCATTGAGTCAACAAAACCGGGTAGATGAAGCCAGCATTAAGTAGCTTCTCCACCTTTGCCTTAATAGCAGGGGCCTTCCTAGGATTTATAGCTCTAATACGTTGTCGAACATGTATAGCATCCAGATAAGTTCTAATCTCAATTTTGACAATACGAGGGTCGATCCCTGGCCTCTCTTCATATGACCAAGCAAATACATCTTGAAATTATTTGAAGAGTTCGGTGTAGATCAAAATTTCTTCTGGTGAACAATCCACACCTATATTTATGTTCTCAATCTCGCCAGGGGTACGATAGATATCGACCGAGATGATAGGAGAAATAATCGCCATATTTCCTTTGGCATAAATGTTGTGCGTGTCAAATGGAACTACGGCATGACCGACTATCTCACTCAAGGTGAAGCGAAAGTCATCTTGCTCAATTCTTTCAAGACTTGGGAGAAAATAAGATCAATGATACATATAATCCCAAGGTCTTTCGGAACCATTCATGGCTTCTAGGATGGCTTCATCCGAAGGAAAAGTCTCATCTAAGAAATCTTGCGAAGAAGACAACGAGGTGGCCCATATAGGCCTAAGAACAGGATCATCCTCATCTGCCTGCGAGGTAGCAGGATCGAGATCGGCGGAAGAGTCAATAACAACTTGATATGAAATCTCTGCTGCCGATAGTGGAATATCCGTGCTAGCATGCGACTGACCTTCACTCAATGAATTCAAAGAAGGTAGGGTCCATGGATCACTAAAATAGAAAGTGCGGAAGGGAATGGACCTCCCTGTAAAAGAAGGCCTACTAGACATGGCGTAAATGTGGTGAATCGGTGCCAAGAAGTCGAAGGTACCCATGAGGGAAGAATAAATTCTGACACCAATATTCTCAGTTGTTGGTTGAGAATTGTTGATCACCGAGATCGACGGTCCAACAGATGCGTTAGGACTAGAGTATGCAAAGGATATCTGGTTGATAGTTAGGATCTCCCCTTGATGAGGAAAACAAAGTGTACAAAAGATGAACGATACGACATCGACCATAGCATAGGTCCAATTGTGACCTAGTAATAGGTTATAATCAAGAGGTGCATCAACTACCTCTACCTCCACCTCTATCATATTCCCACCTAATTGGACCGGAAAGGAAGGTAGAATACCATGAGGGCAGAAGGAATGACTGTCAAATGCTGTCAACATGTTCAACGACTTGGAAAGGGTCGAAGAACTGAGAGCTTTCCAACACACTAGGGACATCATGCAGGTGGAAGCACCTTCATCAAAGACCGCTCATTTGATAATATACTTGGAGTACTCCATGTGGATTTGGAAAGCCACATGGTAGGGTAAGCGAGGCTTCACATCCTTGACATCAAACTTGATAACTTTCGAGCCACTAGGTTCTAGATCTCCTAAGGCAGAGATTAAGGCATTCCTATGTGATGGACACATCTGGAGTACCTCCAAAGACGACATCACACAAGGGGTTTGGCCCAGATCCTCAACAATAGAGTAGTTCTAGGTATCTCTAGCATTAGGGTTGTGTGTAGAGCGCTTGAGTACTCCTTTCAGAATATGATGTGGTGGCTCTAGTTTCTCAATCTGTAGGTTCATATCCAAAGGGGGAGGAGGAGCTTCTAGACTGGTACTATCTTTTGAAGAGCTATAATCTCGAGAACGGGTGGCTATATTGATTTTTGCGTCGACCATATTGATACAAACACAGTCGCCATCTTGCGATAGTGGGTTTTGACTTCCACCAGGCACATTTCTTGCATTCGAAGAGCTCGAGGCTAAGTGTTGGTTGTGTGGGAATGGATTAGTCAATACAACGGGAGGTAGATTTAAAAGCCTCACAGCCTCCACTAGTTTGGGGCATAAATGTGTAAGGTGGTCATTAGTACAAAGTTTACAAGGAAATTTCACCTTACATTTCTCTTTCTTTCCCTCTCCAGCATTATCATTATGCTTCCCATTATTATATTTGTCCTTGGGTTTGTTACCATTTCTCCCACCCTTATGATTTTTTTGACCTTTCCTCTTATTCCCATCTAGTTCCTGGTCACCATTTGGGTTTTCGACGATTGCACAGAATGTACATCCGCTGACTGGGTGGGTTTGGAGGATCCACACGAAGCGGATCCTCCGGCAGACTCCATTTTTGAGTCTGTGGACTTTACATTGGCATACCCTACAATTCCATCAGCATGAGGTCTGGGTTTTTTCCTAGGATTGTAATTTGACTGCAGTGCGTTTGGAAGAAGGTAGTATAACATCCCAGACTAAGCATATATTAAATCTAACTGTTGGGCTCTAAAGATAGCTTCTTCCTTATTGGAGACCCCAAAAGTAGCAAAGTTCTTCAATATAGGAGGGTGAAAATACTTTAGGAACCATTCTAGGAGAAAGGTCAGGGGTATAGGAGTCTTAACCAACCGCTTCCCTCTACGTCACTCATGGATATGATCAAAGATATGAGTGGCAGTGTCTTGGCATAAAGTCAACAAAATTTTGAGGCTAGCATCATAACGAATGGAAAATTGAAAGTGGTTGAGAAAGACCATCACTAACTGGTTAAATGAACCATATGTCCCCCTAGGTAGCTCAATATACCACTGCGAAGAAACTCCAATGAGAGTGCATTGAAACAGTCGTAATCTAATAGAATCATGGTTCAGGGAATTCGATGAGCACCAAAAGTGAAAGTTAGTGACGTGTTCACCAGGGTCCTCTCCATTCTTTTCTTAAAACTTTGGAATGTCTGAAGGAACTTTTGTGGGGATAGGAGACCATGTGGGATCATGGCTTACAGGGTCATTCATTAACTTAGACAAGTCTGGCAATTTGAGCGTGGCTAGAAAAGGGAGATGGCATTGTAACATATGGCCCCAACTTCCCATGAAAGATTATGCCTATTGAATTGAAGTCCATCCAGGATTCTAGTAAGAACAATATCCATGTCTGGGATTATAAGGCCCTCCTCCAGGTTGATTCATATAATATGGGTTGGGCATCATTCCAACAGGAATGTTTTGTTGAGGATTATGAAAATTGCCCCCAGTCAGATTAGATCCAGGCTAGGGGGTTATAAAAACTTCCCCCAACAGGATTGGATCCAAGTTGGAGGTTTCCCAAAGTGTAAGACTGACCTCCTCTAGGTGGGAACCCAGAGGATTGAAGTGGATTCGTCATACCAAAAGTATTGGTCAGAATCGGCACAGAGGAGATAGGGATGTAGGGTGGAACTTTTCTGCCATGTTGGTTGTTCCATCCAGCCGTAACAGGATTAGACCCAGGGTTAAAAGTAGGGACACTTCCTATATTAGGATTTGTTTGAGGGAAATGAGAACCACCAAATGGAAAAGGAGTGTAAGGAGGTGTAGTTCCCCTAAGTCTAAGGCTAGCATTAGGGCCAGCACCTGGGATGGCAATCGAAAACTGTGAATTGAAGTTAGGCATACCATAAGAAAATTGACTAGAAGCCATAGTGATGGATTGAACATTGTAACTCGGCAAGTGACCGAAACCCCCAAAAGGGTTCGAGGCAAGAGATGAAGCATTAACTACAGGCCGAACCATAGTACCGGTATCAGCCTTTGACACTGTAACTGCAGTGGTTGCAGGAGTCAAAGGGGTGCTATTAACTATAGTGGGTATGGGAGTCGAAGAACTCCCAGTGTTATGAAGACTAGACTCAGTACTCATCCTTGTGGAACCACAAGTATGAAAGGTGGACATGTGTGTACCACGCCTAATAACTCTACGCCTTTTAGAAGGAAAGAACTCAAAAATCGGTGGTAACTGTAACAACCGACGGGACCGGTGAGGAAGTTGGACCAACTCCACGACAACTTACGACTCTACAAAATAAAAAATATATCATAAGGCCAACTACTATTCAAAGAGCATACCAAAATGTCAAACGACCAATATGCATGCAAACAGGCTAAAGTGGTTGAGTGGCCTCCCTCGCTAAAGAAGGTATGCCTCCTCCAAGAGGGACTTGAGACTCCCTGCTAAAGTTTGGAGCTAACAGAATCAGTTATAGGGGTCCTCGTGGGCTTAACAACCAATCGGTCAGATCCCCCCAGAGAGGTAATCCTCCATAAAGGTTGTGTTTTTTCTGACCCCTATCTTACCCAGGATACAAGAAGAATAACCCCTGCAAGTAACCTATGAGATACCTAAGTCAAGCAACTAATAAACCACAGTATAACCGATGCCTAGGTGAGTAGTTGTAAGTCTGGATCACCATATGGGCAGGGTAGAAAATCATGAAACCTTGAAAGCACCACCTCTCACAGAGGTATGGGTACTAGCAAGATCCCCAAATACGAATAAATCCATAGAAATATCTCTGATGCTAGGCGAGTATCCAGGCGTTGTCCCTTCAACTAACTTCGTGCGACCTCGTGATTAACTCCAGTGTGAGCGGAGCCTCCTAATCTTACTGATTATACAATGGACTTCTCAACTCCCTGTCTTAGACACATATGTTGATTTAATTTCATTGGAGAAGTTTACTCACAAAATCCTATTCCAAGGCACTAAATCCTAGACTAGTTTGTGCACCGTAAAAATAAAATCATGACTAATTAATTTTAATTTAAAGCATAAATTTTATTGGTTGTGATTACACAAAAAGGTATGGAAATGAAACTCATGATGTTATGACTCTGCAAGAAAATAAATATGAATATAATGCAAATTCTATCTTTAACTTTTCAATGAATGATATGCGTATAAAAACAGTGCAATTTTCAATTTCAACTCCGCAATTCAGAAATAAAATGCAATCTTTCACTAAATGCACTAAGATAATGATAAATATTCAAAGACAAAAATGCCAACCAATGCAAAATGCCTATATTTTTGTATTTTCAATATATTAAAGAGAAAATGCATGGAATGATAAGCAACCTGATATATAAATCCTACTGTGTATAAAAGCAATAGTTCAAGCAGAATACCAAGAAGCCAAGCGAATAGCCCAGAGAACAAGGACAAATCAAAAATGAAAAACAAAGAGAAAGACTAAGCCCCAAAATTCAACTCCAAACAGGTTTCCTGTCATCCCACAGAATCTCATCAGGCACTACAGAGACCTAAGAAGGCTAAAAAATCCTCAAATCCCACCCAGCAGTCACTAAGCTAGGAAAACAAGCAAGGGAAAGTGGTATACGCGACTGTTCAGGAGAAAAGTGCGTATATACACAGCTTGCAATGAGACAACACTTGTGTATACATGGCTGTCAAGGAAAAAAGAGCGTACTGGCTTTAAAACAAGGCCAGGCAAGGGAAAAAGGGCTGAAAACTCAGACCCATAGTGAATGGAATCTGTAAAGTAGTGATACGACAAGAAACACAAAGGAAAAAGAGCAATGTGAGAAGAAAAAATACTTCAACCCTTAGAAGGAATACTTCCTCGGTGGAGTTGCCAATTCTATTACGAGGAAAAAACTCTCTATGGCCAAGGATAAAACACAATAGACAGGTATGACTGTAGGAATCAACTCAATTCCAACATATGCTATATAGACTAATGTGCAAGATAAGAAAGAGGCCTACCTCGATCCAACGTTCGATGATGTTCCATCGTTGAGCACTTTGACCCAAAGCTTTATACCTGCAACGAGTTCTCAACAAACAAGTAGAGGAATTATATAGTGATAATATAAAGGGGTTAGCATATTAGATAACATAATCCATTAATAAACATTACAAACATGCCCATGGATAATAATCATATATTTGCAGGATACCAATAGGGTAGGAAAGGAGCATTTCTATTAATAATTGATTAGTAGAAGTGACAACATTACAGACTTCCATGTCAGCACGGTTCGAAACCAAGAAACCAAGTTCCTTCCAACTGGGTCTCCACCACTTCAATCCTCCACCAAAGGCAAGATCAAAGGAAAGATACAATGAGGTTCTCTCAACAACAGGGAAGAGATTGGGGGGCTTAACACTGTGTTCAGACTTGAGGGACAAAAGGGATGTAGACTCAATATGAAGTAATTTATCCATAGTAACTTTGCTCTCAAAGTTGAATTCTTTCTCCTCTTTTCCATAGCTTCGAACTGTGCTTTTATAACCTTCAATATGCAACTGAAGGGCTGAGTTGGAACGTTTCCAGTATATGGAAGGCCAAGGATCAGAAATCTCCTGTTGTGACATGGAAACCCAACTCCATTTTTGTATTTTCTGGTAGAAATCCCAATGTACGTGGGCTGTAGTGGAGCAGCCTACGTATACGCATCTTGCATAGTATATAGGGTGTGTATATGTGGAAAAATATGTATTTTTAGCTCTGGATTCATCAAACAAGGATGACACGTCTGCATAGGGAAATGGAAAAAGGCCCATTGTGCAAGATAGCAATGGTGAGGCACATCTTTCTATAATAAAGGTGTACCTTTTTAACGACGTTTTTCCTTTCACATTCCGAGTTTATCTTTGATCCCCAAGCTCCTTGACAAGTCTTGCAAATCAAACAAATATAGAACAAGCTTCCTATTCCACTAAGATTAGCTTAAAACTAGATCTATCTACTAGAGACAAGTTCATGTAGAATAGACACAACCTTGAAAGAAACAAGCCAAGAACATATGTATATTAATGAGAACAATAGAGAATAATTACAGACCTTTTATGAAGGTGCAATATCCTCTCCCAACTCTCCTTGTCCAACCCTTTTCTCAAGTAATCCACACACAAATTGATTATGCTTCAATGATATCTCCCTTATGAGATCATAAGTTTGATGCCTTTAGTGTCTCTCCCTTTCACCATGAGGAGGCTTCTTGATATAGGCTTGGAGAGGCCTAACCACTTAAGAGATTCTTGGGATAGGCTGAGGATCCTTCTCCTTCAGTTGTGGATCCTCCCTAAGATCGAGGCTTGACCTCAAATTCGAATTCAACCAACTCCAAATATGAAGGGGATTCTTTCCTGATTTTCCTCAACTATCCAAAATTCGCTCAAAAGGGCCAGCACTCCCTAAAAAGGGGGTACAGAGCATTTCAACACTCCCCCAAAAGAGGGTACAGAGCATTGGCACTCCCTGATAGTGTATAGGGGAGCACTGCCTTCCAAAATTGATTTTTGAGTGGTTTTTTCCATGGAAAAAGACTTGTACTCTTTGTCAAATGATTTCTCCTCTTCAAAACCAGTCTTTTGAGGTGTCTTTTAAGTTTTCTTGATAATGTCATCCGATACATGACATAGGAAAGATGACAGTATGATATTTGTGACACTTGCGACCAAAATGCGACACTTGCGACATTGGTAATGACAACACTAGACCATCATTGTAATGAGTAATTTTGATGTGTAATAGATTTCCCCCCAAAGTGCGAAGTTAGAAGATGGGAACTGATGACTGAAGTACTTTGTAGACTTTTTCAAGCATGGGTATGGACTCAGAGAACCTGGAAGAACCTGCACACAACCATCAAAAAAATATTACGACATGTTTCAAATCCAAGGAAGGCATACCTATGCTTGAGTGATAAAGACTTTTAAGGTATGGCCACCACAAAATACACTGTGAATCCATAATTATATTGAAAAAAAGGTATAGCCATTGAATATATAATGTGGATATATACTACTATGACCTGAACTGATCGTAGCCACGAATAATACATAGTGGATCTATGAGATGACAAGACATAGCCACGACCAATACAAAGTGGATCTATGTGACAGTATATGTGTCAATTTTCAAAAGAAACTTTGTCGCAACCTGGGAAAAGTAGATATAAAAGTGATGACTCAACCCAGGGTCTTCTTGACGATCCCGATGTGGTATGAATCTAACCATGTGAATAGATGTCTTGATCTCGAACATGGAAAAAACCACTTGATTACCGGTCAATGAGGTAAACCATTAACAAGAGCAAGGGAATCACCATTGATGTCAATAATTCCCAAGGTACTCTAGTACATTCCAACGAATTTGAATGGATGAGTTGAAGTCGAACATCCATGGAATCACCTGATCAGAGGTCAATGATGTAAACCCAATGTCAGACGTGAGGAGGCCTACCATTGAGGCATGCAGGTCCCAAGGTACTAACTGGTTTCTAAGTCTAGTTCCCAAATAATGTGTTGAATTCGACAGGAACAAACTCTTCGAAGGAGGGACTTGATGTATCCCCCATCAATGATGCGGAACTGAAACAGAGATGTAATTGGTGGATCAAAAGAACATGGACTGACACGGGTATTGAAATGGGAAATTTTTTATGGTTGACTCTCAAGGCAGATACTTCCCTTGAACACTGAGGCACGACAACAAAAAAATGACATGGAACAAAACAAGATAATGCAATGGATACTGTGACTTTCATCGGGTGACCCAAAGGAGTAGGAAAACTCAGAGGATTGGTGCAGTGCAGAGGTTTAGCAGATTAAAATGCATGCAAAGACAAAGTGTCATATTCAAGGGAGACTATAAGGGTGACTGTTGATGTTCTCAAAAAAATTCTTGGCTTACTTCTTTCAATTTTTCCCCCGTCTAGATAGACGAGTACCTCTTTTTGATTTAACAAGATCGATGAGGGTAACACATGCTCGATATAACTCACCTTCGGCAAGTCCCTCTTCCTTTGTTTAACGAAATGGAATAAGTAAGGGTTCGGTCCCATATGGAAGAAATAAGGGTTTAGTCCCATATGGGTGGTTTTTCATATTTAGAGAGTCTGCAAATGACTTAAAGATGACTCTAGTGTTGTCCTTTTTCGTAATGTTAGTCTCGCGAGGCTGAAAAAGGGATAAATTATCACTCGAAAGATGCCCTTTCAAACCTTTTAACAAGTGGGAAAGGAAGAAATATCACTCAACAATCTTTTCATGTTTAGGGAGTTTGAAAAGAGCTTAAGGACGACTTTAGGGGGTTCCTTTTTTGTTTATCCATACGAGTCCGAAAAAGAGATAAAAGTTTACTCGGTGCATTCTTATGTTTTTTTGAGCATGAGAACGAACTAAGACTATGCTCTTTAATGTGACAAGATGAAAATTGAACAAAACTTCTCTGAAACCTACCAATAATGTCAAAACTGCATGCCAGCGTATTAATAAGGCCTCCAAAATATTTATCAAAACCCAAAATAACTGTCTTAAGAAAAAATGAAGTTTATAATAGTAAAATGGGGTAAAAAAGTCTTTTACCATTTCATTTGTGTAAATATTTGTAGCAGTGGAGAAATTGAGCTTTGGAATTTGATTCTTTCTTTCATCAGTGTTGGAGCTACGGTCAACTATTTCTGTCGTCGTCTGGATCAGGTTGGTTCTCTTTCCCTTTCCCTCAATTTGTATGGTTTACATTTTGTTTTTAGGCAATGATTGAGTCTTAAAAAAGATGCCCTAGGAGGTCTCAAGTGCCCAAAAGGGCTCTGTTGCCGTCCTAATACACACTTGCTAACGTGAGCTAAGTCCGGCTCACTTAGTGTGTCCTTGGAGGCACAATGCCTAGGTTCTCAGTCCACACTATCACCTTGACTGGAACCTCTTCCTTCTAGGCTTACTCCTAGGGAAGCCAAGGGGGGTAGTCCCTAGTTAGTAGATGTGATTTAACTCTATGTTCTAGGAGTTAATTTTAATTGTTTAAAGGCCAAGGGTAAAACTAGCCTAGGATTCTAAGGCAGCAAATGCAAAGTGCAAGTCTATCTATATGTCAATCAGCCCTTTCCCTAAGTCAACTAAAACTAGTTCCTAAGGTTGGGCAATGGGGTCAACTAAGTTTGAGGGTGGTTTATTGCAAAGTGTTACAAATGAAATAAGTTAATCTACAACTTAAAGATCACAATTACTTACAAAAGAATCAAGATAATACAATGATTACACAATATACAAGTGAATACAAAGATACAAGGAAATGTAAGTGAGATCAACACATGAGCTAAGCATGCCCCAATAGCACTTACTCTATTGGACTACTTTCACTGGCAACCATAAAGCACTCAAGACTCAAAGAAGGCGATGCCTCCCCAAGTGGGATACTCAACCCCTTCTTGAATCACACCACAAAAAGCAAATGAAGTAAGATATAACAATGTTTAACTCATATGCTCACATAAACATGAAAGACATAAACCATATAGTTGCAATGTGAAATTAAAAGCATGAAATTATCATCAATGTGTGTTCCTAAGCATACATCTATGTCACCCCCAAAACACACAAAGATTATCTATGCAACTAGATGTTTAAGAAGTTGTTTAGAAGTTAGATAAATTTTATTCCCTCCCCCTAAACTATGTTGGTGCTTTAAACTTCCTCCTCCCTTGTCCAAAGGACTGCCAGGGGCTCAAGATAGTAAGGCAACGAGGCCCACCCTAGCTTCCTAGGTCAGCCCTAACAGTAAGAGTACTTCCCGGAGAGGATCCCCTTAAGGATCATGGGACGGTCCCCCGCCACTTCCCTCCGTTGTTTTCCTCAAACCCGTTTAAGATGGTGGAGATGGCTGAAAAAAGTGTCCTAAGTTGTGTAAGTGTTATTATGACCCTCGGGTGGGTCTTTAGGTGTGTTGGGTTGCTTTTAAGAGTGTTTTAGGCAATAGGAAAGGTTAGGAAATAGTTACCCAACCAAGAAGGGTTCTTGGGGAAGTCTTGTAGATTAATTTGGGCAGCATCTCCCCTTATAACTGGTAAGAACTTGCAAAAAAATAGCAAGCAAAAGCTTGCTGGAAATGCTACAAAACACACACAAAATGTCAAAAAAAATTATGTTTTTACGCAGATTTTTTTTTACATAAAACTTCCAATTTAAAATAGATATTCTTGACGTATCTAAGAGTGTTAGAAAACTAAAATACAAATGGAATGTATGCAGAAAAATAAATGGAACAAGAAAGTAAGGAGTGTGAGAAGGTTTTAAGGGTAGGCTCATTTTTTATGCTATCCCAATAATCCCTTTGAAGCAACCTACAAGACTCAAAGCAATATGTGAAGCATGGAAGTAGACAGAAATATTGAATAGACTAACAATATGAAATACTTCAAACCCTTAGCTACCCAACAAGCATAAACTAGCAAGAATACTCTTTGCTAACCTACTCTAGTAAAATACTTTACCATAGATCTACTCCAACCACACATAAAACATGAACAATACAAAATCACCTCATGTGCAAGAAGAAAACCAGAATACTCTTGGATGTCTTCAAAATCCTCCAAATCTTTTTTATTCCAAAATGTGAGAGTGTTGGAGAAATACTTGCTCCAAACTCTCAAGAGCAATGAGTGAAATGGCAAGATGGCAAGAGCAAGATAGTGGAAGTGAGGAGAGATTTCAGCATAATAACAGTAAATCAAAGATTGGTGAGGAAAAAGGGTGAGAAAGGGTTGTATTTATACCTCAAGAGGCAAAGTGAAGGCACTTGGATGAAGTCCAAGTGTCAAATCATAAGCAAATGAGCAAATCTCTAGGAGAGGGGCACCCCAATTAGGGTTTTGATCATGGATTGGTTAGGTGGTGAGTTGTGAACCACACAAAGGTCAGTTACTAGGTTAGGGGGGGCGCACTAGGTAAAACATAGGGGCCCACATTCATGTTTTGAATGTTTAGTGAGGTTATGGGTGAAGGGGGGATGTATTTCCCCCATGGGGGCGCAAGGTAAAGAGGGGCATGAGGTTTTGGGTAAGGTTAGAGTGTTAGGGAGGTTAGATTTTAGTGTTGTGAGGGTTTAGGAGGGGTGCACATCACTTAAGAGGGGCCCACACCAAATATCAAAGTCAGAAACCAAAGTTTGGAGTGAGGGGGGACGTTTTTCCCCCTAGGGCGTGAGCTAGAGAGGTGAGGGGGTAAAGTCAGGGGGTGTTTTTAAGTTTTTAAGTTGCTAGGTTGGGTTTGGGTAGGTTAGGAGGGTCTAACTTGCTCTTTACCACCTTCACACTTACTCAATAACTCAAAATTACAATAATTTTGACATTCTGGCAATGTCACCTTAGCAATTAAAATTGTTGTTTTGACCGACTCTGACTCTAAGTGGACAAAGGCATAGAAAAATTCATCCGACTGAGCTAAAACTTGGTCTATGGGTGTAGGGGGTGCTATTCCATTTCTTTTGAGCACAAATACCCCTATCAAAATCCCAAAGACCCAGTTTTTACAACATTTGCTCAAAAAACATTTAATTAATTAAATTTTTAAAAATTTAATTAACTAAAAAAAAACCTATCTAGACTCAACGAAATTCCGCGAAACTTTCTACACTGTCTGGCATGGTCATTTACAAAATTCCTAGACATTAGCTACCAAAGGATGAGACCATTAGAATGTCGTTCACTACTTTGGAGGAATTATTGCATGTGTGGAGGGAAAAACTCAGGGGAAGTCAATCGGGCTGAAAGGCCCAGTTGACAACCTGAGGATAAAAAACCCTCGGTGAAAAGAACTCTCCCAATGAAAAAATCCCAAGGTACCTTACCTAACTATGATCCACGCAGACTTATTACATTATTAACCCACGCAGGGGTGCGGAAATTTCATTTACAAAATTTTGTGCTGGAGCATAAAATGCCCAAGTAGAACCAATATTGTCTTCAATATATTTGCATTTGATGATGCATATCTTCATGGCACATGGAGTTGACCATCGGTGCTAAATGGGCGATCAACAGGCTCGACGCTCCTCTAGAATTCCAAGGGGAGTGTTGCCCAATTTTTTCAGTGCCCCTGCAAGCTTGGTAACTATGCACCAACACTCTGATGTGGGAATGATAGGGGTGTTGCCCAAAATGCACAAGAAAAAATGCCCAAAAATGCCAGCGCTCCTCCAAGAGGGTAATGGGGGCATTATGAAAAATTGACAGTTCCCTGGTGAGCTTCTTCAGGGAGAGTTGGTGCATTGATATGAGTGTAAAGGGGGCGTTGGCATGCTAAGTACATAATTTTTTTTTTTAAGTTTTTAATTGCCCAAAAATTGTCAAAATAGCATGACTAAAGACTTTTTATTTTTGATGATTGTAGGTGAATTTGGAAAAAGTCATGATAGAGTGGAAAGAAAGAGAGCACAAACTCGATGATGTGGTCACCTTGAAAAGTCCCCAATCAAGAGCCACATTGAGGAATTGCGGTCTCCTCAAGTATTTCAAGATGCAAAAGATAAAGAAAGAGATTCTTCTTCTCGAGTATATGATTGGGCTATGGAACGTTGAAGAGAAAGGGTTCCAAATTGGAACGTAGCTTCTTACCATCAGGTTGGAAGATGTGTACTTCTTGACCGGCCTCTCAAAGAGAGGGGTCCCCATCATTTTATCTGGACAAAGGTCACTTCCCATGCCTGTAGACGAGTACCTATCAAACCATTGTGTCCCAGGATCGATATTAGTGGGAGGTAGAATTGCGATCAAAGATATTAGATATCTACTTCTTCGGTCCATTATATTTTCCATTACGAGTATAGCTGGAAGTACCAGCTCGCACTTAGTTTCAAGATCACAGGTGGCCTATGGTTTACAGTGTCTAGAGCCAACATTGTTTAACTGGAGTGTAGGATTCCTTCAGAATGTGAAGGAACAGATTACGAGATGCAGAGAAGGGCAACAAAAGAAGTTCAGATACAATTCATTATTGGTTTCATTCTTCCTAGAATGCATTCCTCAGATGCAACCTCAGATTGCATTAGCAATACAACTGGAGGGAGAACCACGTATGGAGCGATGGACTAGTCTTTCTCCGAGGCTAGGATCAGAGTCAGAATTCAGGTTCACCAGTGATTTTTTTGCTTGGATGAGATGCCAATTGATCGTGATAGAAGACTTCCCATATGTTGGAGTGGATTTCTGGGGGAGCATGGACCTAGTTCTACCAGAGGGGGTGTACTGGGACGTGTCAGGTAGGAAACCAAAAAATCTTGTCAAGTGTTTTTTTATTTTAAAACTTATATTATTTTTTTGGGTACGTAGAAGAGTTTCTAATAGATGTATCATTTCCTCATGTAGAATAGGGAGAAGCACTTCCAACGGAGATACCAACACTAGGGTGTCGCGGGGATGCTCATATTATGGTAGATAAAGGGGTAGCAACAAGAGGTCTTCATAAGGTTGAAAGAAACCTTCAAGGCCTCACTATGAGTATCCCTCCTCTTAGGAGGCGGGAGGTGCCCCTACATCTACAGAGACACACCATGGGAGTGCCTGAGAGTGTTAACTCTTTACTGAGGCGAGTAGCCCATGCAGTGATGTGCTACTCGAAGCACAATGTGATGCAAGAATATTAGAGTCTTCCTGATGATTGTAAAGTCTATATGATGATGTTTATGGGTGTGAAGACACAATATTTTTCCCGTCTATGTACCTTTTGATGTAACCAAACTTTTTCATCACACAATATATATATATATATATATATATATATATATATATATATATATATATATATCCAAGTTTTTACAATGTCGAATGATGTTTTTAATGTTATGTGTTTTAATTTACATGTGATGTATGATTTATTTCCTTAATGAAACCTTATCTGTGTGTGAGATACCAATCCATGATGTAATTGGCTAACAAATATGAAATAGTATTGAGTTCTCTTGGAATGTGTTTTTATTCAATAAAAACAAACGTTCGTTCGAGACGACAAACTCGTAGGTGGATACGTAGCAGGATAGGATTGCAAATAGTGTAGATTCGATTCAGTTGACAGACCATGAGTTGAGAGTCTAGGTTCACGATCATATGAGAAACACCTAGGGAGGAAGATTCGGTTAAAAGTCTGATGACAGTATGATGATATTCTGCCATGTTGTTAGTTGTTGATCCTAAGCAAATACCTCCTGAACTCACTAGCTCATCAGAGTGGTAAACGACCCAAGTTGCAGAAGCAACGTTCTAGGTGTGTCGACTAGCGCCATCCTCAAACCCAACAAAGATAGGAAAGGAATCTGTCATCTGCGCATGAAAACACAAGACACGGTATAAGCATCCAAGGAAAAAAATCGAGCACGCAAAAGAAAAAGACACACCAAACTAAAAATACAATAGTGTACAAAGAAAACATGCTAGATAATCTAAGTATAGTAATTCTTAAGGTAAATCCCATTCTGGGGCTCACCCAGGGAAATTTCATCGTAGTCGACTAACTCATAGGCGCCTCTATGTAAGACATGTTTCACGATGTAAGGACCATGCCACAGAGGCTATAAATTTCCTGTCCCTAGCTTATCATGAGCCTGGTCATAGATGAGGACTAGGTATCCTTCTGCAAAAGTTTGAGTGTGGATGGATTTATCGTATTGATTCTTGATCCACTTTTGATATGTCTCTTTAACGAGAGCAGCATCACAACGTGTTTCATCCAGCCTGTTCAGATGTAAGAAACGTTCTTCTTTAGCCGAAGTATGGGTTAGGATTTCTACTTTAAGTTTCAACGAGGGAATCTTGCACTCGATTGGTAAAATAGCTTATATGCCATATACCAACTGGAAAGGAGTGAATCGAGTAGCAGTTTTCACTGAGGTATGATAAGCCCAGAGAGCAGAGAAAAGTTGTAAATGCCAAGATGTCCTGTTTTCCCCTACCATACGTTGAATCATAGTTTTAAGGACCTTGTTGATAGCTTCAACTTGTCCATTAGCCTAAGGATAGTAAGGGGATGAGTTTTCATGGCAAAAACCCAACTTGGCATGCAACTTACTCATAATCTGGTTCTGAAAGTGAGAACCATGATCAGTGATGATGGTGTTTGGAACACCAAAATGAGTTATGATGTGGTTAAAAAAGAAAAGAGTTGTAGTACAACCATCATTCGGAAAGGTAGGCATAGCCTCAGCCCATTTTGTAAAGTAATCAACGACGACGATTATATAACCGTGCCCCTCGACTGAGGTGGGATTACACTGCATGAAATCAATACCCCATTTGGAAAAGGGGCCGATGAAAATAATTGGATGCAGCAGAGCAGGGCGGGTGTGTGCTTTTTTGTGAAAAACTTGGCAAGGTGGGAATTTTTTGACTGCCTCAATACAATCTTTGAAAATCGAGGGCCAAAAGTAGTCGGCACGTAAAAAATTCTGAGTTGTAGCCATCCCAGAAAGGTGACCACCACATTCTCCAAGGTGACATTCATTTAGAACATGTTCAACCTCTTCATGAGTCAAACATCGTCAGAGGATAGTATCAATACCACAGAGATACAAAGTGTTGTCGATGATAAGGTAGCGTCGAGAATGGTGACGAATACGTCAACGTTCTTCATGAGAGATATCGGGCTAAAAATGTTGGGTTTGGAGATAAAGGAGGATATCTCCATACCAAGGATCGAACGTGATGATGAGGAACAAAGTTTCTTTGGGGAGAGAATCTTTGGGCTCAGTATATTCATCGGCATGGGTAAGGTCATAGATAAGTTCTGCAAACACCAAGGATTTCTTAGCTTTTGACTTAGAAAATTCAAGATCGAATTCCTAAAGGATGACAATCCATTTGGAATATTTCCCCCCAATAACTTGACGTGTCAAAATACGATACATGAGGTTTCAGTCCACAATAACGGTGGTGGTGCATAGAAAGATGTAGTGGCAAAATCTTTGGACAGTGATGACGACTTCCAGAGACAACTTCTCAACATGTGAATACCAGAGTGCGAGACCAGATATAATTTTTCTCATATGATATATCACATGTTCTTAACCATTGGGGTCCTCTTGAACTAAAACCATACCAATAGTGGAAGTAGAGGCTGCTAAGTAGAGGATATAGTCCTTCGTAATCCGAAGGATGTAACAAAGGTGCATTGGTCAATGTGTGCTTAAGAGCATCAAAAGATCGTTGAGCAGTGTCATCCTAGATGAAAGAAGTGTCTTTATGCAACAATCACATAAACCCTTTAGTAATCTCAGCGTAGTTACACACAAAACGACGAAGAAAGTTTGTTTTCCCATGAAAACTTTGGAGTTGTTTCAAGTTATTAGGTGGAGGTCAAGAAAGAATAGATTTAATTTTTAATGGATCCATTTGAATCTCGTATTTGGAGACAACGAAGCCGAGGAGTTGCCCTGATTCGACATCAAAGATACACTTATCTGGGTTCAAAATAATACGGTAGAATTTACATCGAAGAAAAATATCCCGTAGATGACCAATATGGTCTGATCGACTATATGAGTGGGCAGGTAAATCGTCAAGGTAAGGTTCTGCAATATGTTTGATATCATGGAAAGCGTATGACAAGGCCCGCTGGAATGTAGCACCGGTGTTTTTTAGGCCAAACGGTAGTTTCTGATAGGCGAATGCTCCCCATGGGTAGATGAAGGTTGTCGTATGCTGATCAATGGGTAAAATGTCAATCTAGTTGTACCCTGAGAATCCATCCATGAAAGAGAAAATCACACTACCAGCGCAATTATCAATAATCTGGTCGATGAAAGGTGTAGGGTAATTGTCTTTCAGACAAGCCTTATTGAGATCGATGTAATCAACGTAGACACAAATGGTCCCTTGTTTCTTAGTGATCAAAACAATGTTAGAAACCCATTCTGTCAAGGGGATAGGATAGATGAAGCTAGATTTCAATAATTTCTCAACTTCTTCCATTATAGCCACGATTTTCTTAGGATGAACTAGGTGGAGTTTCTGTTGAATGGGTTTAACACTTGGGTAAGTTTTAATTTCATGCACAACGATCGACGAGTTGATCCCTGGAATTTCCTCGTAGCTCCAAGAGAAGACGTCACAGAATTATTTGAATAAGGAAGTATAAGCAAACACCTCCTTAGGTGAACAGTTCACACCGAGATTAATATTTTCCATGACACCCTCTTTGATTGAAATATCAATAATGAACATGGTAGAAATGTTGTCGAGCTTCCCATCAGAAAGAGTATCCTGGGTAAGTATAGGAGATTGTGGAGAATCAACAACATTGGGGGGGGATATAGAGTGTATATCTTCCTGGATTTCTTCCAGAGGTGGAAGAAAAGAAGAGTGATGGTGGTTATCGTCCCAAGGTAATTCGTCAATTCTAATCATTTCCATGATAGATTTGTCGAAAGGAAAAAATTGGGAAATGTAGTCGAAAACGAAAGACAAGGGGTTCAACCAAGATGGCATCGGGTAGGTGTCAGGTGCCAATAGATGTTGGTCATCTGAGGAAGGAGAGGCAGATTGGATAGCAGCGTATGATGCCTCAGCTGGACTAAGTGGCATGGCATCACCTAGTGCATCAAATTCCAAAGGACTAGGTACAATCCAAGGGTTAGATGATTCCAAAGATTGATAAGTCGTAGTCAAAATCATATTGACGGTGGAAATATGATGTGTGGTAGGTGGAAGTGGTGTAGGGAAGGTACCCATAAGGCTAGAATATTTTAGCAAGCCAACACCAACACTTTCATACGTGATCTTGTAATCTCCCAAGAAATGAATATTGTTGGTAGCGGGAGTGCGAGCATCGGGTGTACAGAAATCTAGTTGATTGATAGTGACAATTTTGCCTTGATGAGGAAATTGCACACATAGAAACACTGATGAAGCAACGGTAGTCATAGTGTAAAACCAACTTCTTCCGAGTAACAAGTTGTAATTGATGGGAGCATCGACCACCTTGACGTCAACAGAGATGGTTTTTCCGCACAACTGAACGGCTAAGGACTGCAACAATCCATGAGGATGAAAACCTCACCCATGAAATGTGCATAACATCGTAGGGGATTTGTTAAGTGTGGGTGATTTCAAGATTTTCCAACAAGATAAAGACATGACACAAGTGGAGGCTCCCTCATCCAAGATAGTCTAGTGGATTTGCTGATTGTGAACAACAACATCAATTTGAAGAGCTAGTTGGTGAGAGAGTCGAGACTTATAATTATCCAGGTTAAAGGTGATATTATTGAATGACTCAAGATCAAAAGTGCCAATAGCAACCAAGAGTGTTCTACATTGACTTGGGCAGTGCTGTAGAACTTCCAACGCAGACATAGCACACAGAGCCTGAGCCAAATCTTCAACAATGTTGTAGTTTTTGGATGCTCATGAACTAGGATTAAAAGTATATTTACGGATGGTGCTCTTGAGAGGGCATAATATAGAGTCGAATGAAGGTTTCTCTATATGAAGTGATCCAGACAAAGGACTAACAGATGGAGGACTAACAGTGGATGGTGATGGATCCGGTAAAGAACCGTTAGTGACCTTTGCTTTGTCAGGTTTAGTTGGTGTGTCGTATGTCGTAGAGAAAGTGGTTAAATCAATCCCATTAAACATATATATATGGGAACTTGTCGAGGCCTCATCATGAGGATGGCTAGAACTACCCCCCGGAGAGGGGGTTTGAGCAACCATGAATTTTTGTTGTGGAAAAGGCTAAGTAAGCACAATGGGTTGGGAATTTCCCTTAAAACTTTTGGCCACTTCATCACAATGTGGACAATCCCGAGTGTAGTGATCGTCACCACAAATGAGACAAGGGAACTTCAGTTTCCACTGTGATTTATTTTTGGTAGAAGTTTTTTGGGTTTGGGTTTTGGGTTGTTATTCTTTTTTGGTTTATTTTTTTTCTTGTTCTTACCTCTGGATTGTTGTGAAGGGGCATATTGAACTGCATTCACCTTAGAGATTTGAGTTTGAGGGGAGGTAGAGGAGAGTGAGGTTGAACTGGGAGTGGGTGCTGAAGCAAATTTATTTGTCATTCCAGTCGACTGGGAAGTGGATTGGATTTTGACGAAGCCAATAACTCCATCCGCATGTGATGTGGATGAATGTTTCTATAGATCGATAGTGGAGCAGGTAGCATTTGGGATCAACTCATAGAAAGTGACAGATTGTGAATAAACCAAATCTAAGTATCGAGCCCGAGCAATGGCTTCTTCCTTCGTGACTACACCACCCATGGTGACATCATGAGCAATCAGGGGTAAAAGTGATTTAGTAAAACATTCCGCCAATAACTAGTCAAGAATGATGGCTTTGATCAACCTACATCATCATCTCCATTCATGAGTATGATCAGAAATATGCATGGAGTTACTCTGACGAAGGGAGTTCAAGAGTTCGGTACCCATATCGTATCAAATAGGTAGTTGAAAGTGCATGAGAAAAGACATGGCAAGGGAGTTGAAATATTGGAAAGAACCATGTGGAAGTTCAATATACCACTTGGTTGTTGAACCTGTAAGTATTCGTTGGAAAAGATGTAAACGTATAGAATCATCCATTAAGGAGTTTGATGAACACTATAAATGGAAAGTCATCACATGGTTATTCGGATATTCTCCGGGTTTACCGTTAAATTTTTTAATATTAGAAGGTAATTTAGCAGGAATCACTGGCCAGTATGAAGAATGTAGGATGGGATCCTTAGTCAACCAAATAAGTCTGGGAGATCCAAAGTTGCAACAAATGGTAGTTATCGGTTAACCTGAGGTTGATACTGGTGTGGCATATGGACAACAGTAGGACCATAAACTGGGTTAGGTGGATAATTGTATCTAGTAGATCCTCTTGCATATGGTTGTTGTTGACCAGTATAACCAGGATTCAATGAAAGGTGAGAAGCATTTGCATAGGGAGGATAACCCGATGGGTTATGAGGATTGTAAGTTGGATGATTTACTTTCCCACAAGGAGGATAAACATTTTTCCCTTGAGGAGGGTAAGAAGTCGATCCCGGGGGTGGATACACATTAGTCCCATGGGAAAGATAAATATTAGACCCATGAGAATAAGAAGGTTGTTGTTGTCCTTGAGGATTTTGTCCCCTAGAGAAAAATGGATTTTCTGGAAAAGGAATGTGCCAAGGATTGTTTTGTGGAATTTTGTCCATACAATGGGTTATGGACTCCATTCTAAGTTTCCCCCCCAAGCAGAGGTTGTGTCCCAATGTGAGTTTGACCTCCAAATGGAGGTTTCCCCCCAAATAGAGGTTCCCCCCCAGCAGGAGGTTGAGTGCCTAGAGGTATCTGGGATACAGAAGGGAAAAAATGATCGGTTCCTCCAATTGGATTGGAACCACCAAGACCAGCTCCTCCAAACAAAGGTGTGGGTATAGAACTAGTAGTGGCATTATATCCAGGAGGAAAAAAAAATCCAGAAGATCCTGGTGCAACCTGGGTAGTGTTAGAAATGGAAGAATTCAGATCTCTGTACTCAAGTGGGAGTGATGGGCTTGGTCTAAGTGGTGTTCCAATTGGAGCTTGGGATGGTATCACATTTCCGGTGGGGATTGTATCAACATGTGGGACCATAGTGGAATGGGCCATCTAGAGAGAAATGGTCGATCGAGGACCAAATGACTATGTGTATGACATGATGGTGACACTACTGGATGTAGTATAAAAGTGATCTAAAGGTATCGTGTATGTAGCAGACGTTTCGGGCAACTTGGATATGATAGGTATATCAACACCTTCCCTTGAACTGGAAAGCTCTTCCACCATGGGAGGTGGGCTTCTAAAAATGCCAGTAGTCCAAAAGGGATTCTCGCCTTCAGAGCCTATGAGAGGTCTGGTTGGTATTCCAGAAGTGTCAACAACAAGTTCTCCAGACGAATTTAGTCAGAGAATACGTCTCTCGTAATTGTGAGGAATTCAAAAAGACACTAGGGAATCATAAATTCATAAATTCACTAGAGAGTCTGTTCTTTCCACTTGTGGAGTGATGTCTTGGACCTCACTCTGTTGAGAAGAGCCCTCCTGTGGATTAGTAGGAAAAGGTTGATAACCCTTTGAATCTTTCGGGGGTAACCCTTGCATTCTGCATGAATGGCATGGAGGAATATTTCCCAAACCAAAAACTTTACATAAAAACTCTATGTCCAACTAACAAAAAAGAAGCATCATACACTAAAAAAATCTAGGAATCAAGCCAATCAAACAAAACCTTCTCTTGATGACCATACTAGTTGCTGATGAAATCCAACATCATGTGATCAAGTCAAGAAGGGGTTAGGATATGGTGGAAACGTTACGATGGCGACCTACTTAACAAAATTATGCCTTGGTGCAAGATTCCATGCAGTAATTGTGGATTTACCCTCCAAGGAGCTTAAGTGAGTTTGACCACCGCCTGTTCCAGGTACAGCGAAGACTTCCCTTCACCGTCACCTTGTGTAAGTACCTAAAGATTATGGCTACTAAAGATACCAAATCACAGTCAGCCCCTAGGCGGGTATAGTCAATAGTCCAATCCAAACGTATGGGCAGGATAACAAGTCTGAAATTCTTCGAGAGAACTGAGGACAAGTGGACTAATAGAACTCTAGAGGACCCCAAACGGATTCGTATTTCACGAAGAACCGAGACCAAATGAATACAGTTGAGCCTTGAGAAGAAACCCCAAAATACGATCTAACTACTACGAACGGTTGAACCACGTAGGGATAATCTCCATAACTCTCCCGAATGTGACCTTGTGCGTAACCCCTGTGTGAGAGGGGGATCTCAGAAATACTATACGATAATTGGATTTTCTCTCCCTATCACAAGATGCTATTGTTTGTTTTGAATACTTTTAAGAGTTGTACTCACAGCCTAATCCAAAGTGCTAATCCTAGTCTAATGTTGGTGTAGGATTCTAAAAACAAAATGTTCTAGATCAATTTTAATTAGCATTAATTTTGCAATTGTTCTTTACTCAGATGTGTATGAAAGTGAAATTGATGGTATTATGACTCAATTCCCAAAAACATGCATAAGAAATGATAAACGGTCTTTTCATTCAATGAATGTCTATTTAAGGGAAGGAACAAAGTGCACTTTTCACTATCAAACACTAAGATGCAGTATCCTCATGCAATTGTTTCTTAATCAAATCCAATGTAATGCTAAAAAATTCAGAAATTCATTCTAATATCCAAACCAATCACTAAAATAAAACATTTTTCTTATATGTGAATGATAATTAATTTGATGTAAATCTGCCTATGTCAATCAAACTTCAAGATCAATGAGATTAATACAATCAGAAGCAAAATTCACATAAACAAACAAACTCTCACTGTGATCAAACAAGAAACAAAAAACAAAACCAACTTTGCAAAAAAGAACAAAAAACCTCAAACAAAAGAGAAATTATGGAAAAATGACCTCAAAGATCAAATGGAATGGTTCATAGATATCCAAAATTCCTTACCATAGCTTTCATTCAGTCAGATAAATGAGAAGAAAATAGTAAAATGATTCCAAGTCTTCAAAAGAGAAGTATGACTCAAAGTAAGGAAAAAATGTCAAAAAAAATCCAAAAAAAGTGATCAATTCTCAGAAATCAAGGTGTTGGATGCCTGAACAAGGATACACTGAGGTGGTAATGATCTTGAGAAAATTCAAATAGTAGAAGATGGACTCAGGGATCAACTCCCTACAATATTTATCTCATAAAAAGGTCATCTCTCTGGTGTCAAGGGCACCAGGGTGTTGCAATGCTATGTGGAATCTTGGCAGGGAGCACCAACACTCTGGTACTGGAGGCAGGGGAGCGCTAGCCTCTCAAAATTCAGAAAAATGCCCAAAAATTCAAAAACTCAAGAAAAATCAGAAATCCAAAGTGTATGGGATGAATTAAAGATCCAATAAACACTTCTAAAAGACAGAGGCATAGTATGAATAAGATCAAAGCGTGAGCAAAGGCTAAAACAAGATCTAGGAAGGAAATCAAAACTGAAAGCTTCGGTCCCCAGTGGAGTCACCAATTTCTGTTACAGAGAAATCCCCCTGCTGACAAGTGGATTCCTTCTTGGACTCTAGAATCCTAAGGCTAAGAAAGAAAGGGTTCTAACTTTTTTTACTAACATCCTTTTAGACCTAACTAAACTGAAGTATAGAGAAGAGGAAGAAAGGTGTACCTTTTTAACAATGTTTGTCCTTCCACAGTCTGAGTTGAGATTTGATCCCCAAGCTCCTCGAAAAGTCCTGAAAATCAAACAAAGACAGAACAAGCTTCCTATTCCACTAAGATTAGCTTAAAACCATATCTATCTACTAGAGACAAGTTCATGTAGAATAGACACAACCTTGTGTTGGAAGATTGGTTGTTGTCATTGATGTCAACCCTAGTCATGGGCTTTGGACCGCAAGATTGATGAAGGTATTTGGACATGAAGGATAATGCAAATTCATATAAAACACCCATGAATGGATAGTATACATAATTTTTTTTTCAGTGGTATGTGGCATGCCACGTGGATCCTCATGGTTGAAGAGAAATGAATTTTTGAAGATGACAAAGTGAATTGAATAAGGAAGTACATGTAGGCCCTGAAGATAATTAAAGAAAAGAATTACAAAATAGCAAGGTGTCAGGTCGGCCCTAATGTTAAAAGGAAGTGAAATAAATGGTATAAATAAACATAATTATACATTCATTTGATGCAAGTCGAATTTTAGAGGAAATTAGAAGTAAAGAAGGTTGGATTTCAAGGGAGGATAAAGTCTTTTGGTGATGTGTTCTAAGGTATGTTATTTTCAATTCATCTTACCATTTTTTCTATAATTTTTTTTATAGAACGATTCAGATGGTTAAATCACTATGGTATTGAGAATACATATCAAGGTACCTCTGCAAAAATTTCCGCTCTTGATTCTCTATAATTATGGAGATACACTCTGTGGAAGATAGGGTTTATGACCAGTTCTGAAGCTATTCAATAAACAGGTGTTCCGGGTAAAACAACCAAAACGTTTTCATAGATAATCGAAATGAAGTGGGAAAAATTTAATTGGAAAGAGTACGGAATTTGGTTTCTTGTGTGAGAGTTTCAAAATCGGATGTTAAATATTGAGCGTGGGGCATTCTGTGAAAGTTCACTCTCCTGAATAGACTAGAATTGAATAAAGTATATCATTCGTTTTATAAATTCTTTTTGGGGAGGATTCAAGGAGTGAAAATTGGAGGAGTTTCAGAGAATACATTGAGTAATATTATCTACAGGATCAGAGAACTCCAAGAATTGAAGAATTGCAGAAATTGAAGAAGTCTCAGGAAGCATTATCAGGGTCTATGTGATGATTGGTTGATGGTGATGATTTAATGTAAAGTTTTATTATCTCTCATATATTCTTGGGTGGAAGGAAGGGGCAAGGATGGAGATTTAAAATATCTCTTTATATTGGAAGATTGTATCTTCCTCTTGGAGGTTTATCCCTCCCTTTACATTTGGAAGCTGCAGCTACTTTTGGAAGTCATTACTTCCCTTGAACAATAACTATTGATTATTTCTCATATATTGTGCATGGTGTACTGTGGTGTATTGGTGTAACTCTTATACTATTGTTCATTTCTCATTGGATATAATTGAATGGTTTAAGTATAAGTTGAAAGAGGTTTTAAATTGTACTTGATACTGATTCACCCCCCTCTCAGTATCAACACCTTGAAAGAAACAGGCCAAGCACATATGTATATTAATGAGAACAATAGAGAATACTTAAAAACCTTTGATGAAGGTGTAACAACCTCTCCCAGCTCTCCTTGTCCAACCCTTTTCTCAAGTAATCCACACACAAATTGATTATGCTTAAATGATATCTCCCTTATGAGATAATAAGTTTGATGACTTCATTGTCTCTCCCTTTCACCATAAGGAGGCCTCCTTATATAGGCTTGGAGAGGCCTAACAACTTAAGAGATTCTTGGGATAGGTTGAGGATCCTGCTCCTTTAGTTGTGGATCTTCTCTAAGATCGAGTCTTGACCTCAGATTCGAATTCAACCAACTCCATATATGAAGGGGATTCTTCCCTGATTTTCCTCAACTGTCCAAAATTTGCTCAAAAAGGCCAACACTCCCTCAAAAGGGGGTATAGAGCATTGCAACACTCCCCCAAAAGAGGGTACAGAGCGTTGGCACTCCCTGACAATGTATAGGGGAGTGCTGCCTTCCAAAATTGATTTTTGAGTGGTTTTTTCCATGGAAAAAGACTTGTACTTTTTGTCAAATGATTTCTCCTCTTCAAAACCAATCTTTTGAGGTGTCTTTTAAGTGTTCTTGATAATGTCGTCTGAGACATGACATAGGAAATATGACAGTATGATATTTGCGACACTTATGGCCAAAATGTGACACTTTCTACATTGTTAATGACGACACTAGGCCATTATTGTAATGAGTAATTTTGATGTGTAACAATCCCATCCCAAGGTTATCAGGAAATTCAAGTAGTCTTGCAAATGAAGAAAACCCTTTGAGTTTCATGAAGGAAGGTTTTATTGAAAAATTTCTAATAGTTGATCACACGAGTGGGTGCATTGACTCCCCACATCCATCATGCTAATGTATAATCCTAAATATGGATTCCATGGAGGATCAATGCATCAACTAGAAATGTTTCAAAATAAAATTAGAGGAGGTAAATATGGTGTTGGCCGATGGAGTGAATCTCAATGGAATTCCCCTTATGGAAAGTGCTTCCTTGGTTGGGTGATTCACTAATAAAATAATCAATGGTGACTCCATGAATAGATGGATGAAAGAAAAATTCTAACCAATCCTTGGTTATGAGTTGAAATGTCTAACCTTGGTGAAAATCTAGTTAGCATGGATTACACACTCGGCTCTAGATGTGGACAAGCTGCTCCTCACCCACTGGAGGTAGGGATCTCAAGCTCTTTTCCTCAAGGATTGGATGGTGTAATTTGGTTGTAGCATGGAATTTTTATTCATCACCCTAGTCTAGGTACGTCTGTCAAGGATCCCCCTCTTTCTTTGGTCAAAAGAATTTTTCAAAGAAATAGGGAATTCCCTAGGGTTTTTCTATGAGGCATACTCTACTTACAAAACTTTGAGATGCATGGGTATGGATTAGATTATTTTGGGGTTGAAGACTTTGGGAGGTCTATAACTCCATATATATTCATATTGGAAACCACACCTTTAATTAGAGCTTGGACTATGAGGTTATCCCCTTCAGGTGTGGAAGGTGTCAATTGCATGGTAACTTGGTTAAGGATTTCATCCGTTCTCTAAAATAGAAGCTTTGGGTAAAAAAATGAACATAACAAATCAAGTCGATCATGTTATTTCATCACGCTCGCACAATGGGTAGACCCCTTCAACCACTCAGAAAGAAACAACCCCAGATTAGGACATTGTACATCCCACTCACAAGGTACAAGTTTCACCATCCTCAATTGCAGGATCTAGAACCTCTTCGAGTAAGTCAAATACTCCTCATGTTCTCCCTTCTTTTCCTTTGGATGTTTCTCTCAAATTTGGAATTTTTTTAGAATCTTCATGTCTCCTTCCCTGAATAGGTGAAAGACTTCCTCCTTTGTCTTTTTGGATTATCCAGTCCCTCCCCCTCCCCACTCTAGTGGTTGGGTTTGTTGGAACATGCACAATTTTGAACTTTTGTGCTTTATATTTTTCACCTCTTAGAAATAAGTTTTACCCCCCCAAAAAAGGAAAAAACTTAGAAAGTTACCTTTTAATTTTAAATTCACTGGTTGTTATTTAGCAATAAAGTGCTAACAATATCTGTCGTTGATGAGTTTCCTTAACTTGATCAAATGATCCTAATGTTCTCCAAATATTTGGAGCCTCCTAAGTTTTAAAAAGTAAGTCCCTAACAGTCGTTTCAGAGCTCCGCGCTTCGGATGTTCCAACAAGTCTAAACAATAAAAACCCTGAAAATTCGAAGCCTGAAGATAATAGCTCACGATGAATCCTAAAGAACTCACGAACACGAGTCATAGGACATGTATCTTTTAAATCTTTCAGGGGATGAAATGTGGAACTTATTTTTGACATTTTCGTTCGATGATTCACACATTTTTTAGTGACACGTGGCACCTCTCTTTTCTTGACACGTCATCTAGAATGATGTCATCTCTACCACCTCACTCTAGGAGATGGACCTTGGAAAGTTTAACAAAGATTAAGTTCACAAATCACCGAAATATCAAAGTACCGAAATGTTGGACATTACAAAAAAGTAAAAAGGAGTTAAGAAAAAATTTAATAACGGAGTTAATCACGATTAAGAGTTAATTAATTACTTTGCAATTTCAGATTTCGAGAAATTTATATTGTTTCATATTAAAAACCTCCAAAGACTGAACTTCTGAAATACTTAAAGTTAAACATGATTAATTAAGACTTAAGGGTGAGTACTCATAAATTAACTACTTCGCAGTTTCAGATTTCGGGAAATTTCTCATGTGTTATCTTCAAAACCTTCGAAGTCCAAACTTCCAAAACACTTGAAGCTAATACAATGTTTTAAACATGATTAATTAAGATTTAAAAGTGATTACTCAGAGATTAACTCTTGTGCAAATTCAGACTTTGGGAGGTTTCCACCCTGTCACATCCAAAACTCCCGAACGCGAACTGTCAAAGTATTGATGGCATTTATGATCGATTAAGGATAATGATTTCAAATAAGGATTGTGAATATCTAGGTAATGAATTCCATTAAGGTTAATACATTCTTCGTCAGTAAGGCTATACGAAAATGAATAAACTTTTTTGAATAAAAGAACTTTGAATTTCAAAGTCATTTTTACCATTTGCAATTAGCAGTTTTTATCCATTGAAGAACTCACAGACTTCTCCTGTAACAGGTAAGATTATTTTGTTTCCTTGAGGATTATGGCGCTGCGAAAAATTGCAAAGAATCTTGAAGCATCAGGTGATGATTCAAACCCAAATGCAGACTTTCTATCAGACACACCTCTGTGAGTCGTAGATTCCATTAAAACTTGGACGCAGATCTTCAATGTCTTAGAACATGAATTCATCAACTATTCAGACAACTCTATCAAAGAAAATGACAACTCCTATACAGCTAAGCTAAGACATTTAGCATAGTCTGAGCTACACAATATAGTTGCATGGCCTAGAATCATGCCTTACAACGATATGATAAGATGGGCCCTGGAACATGTTGACATCAAGACCAAGAGCATCATCAACCACCAACAGGTTTCCGTCAGCTCTTTCTGATCAGAAAACCTACAAGTAATGTACAAACTCTCCCCTACTCCTAAATACACTTACAATGTTGCATTCATTCTAGAGTTTGAGAAAAAAGAATACGCCCAATATGCTAGTAAATGACATGATATAATCAAGACCTGGTGAGGACATCCAGGGAAATTCAGAGATGATGCTCATGGTATGTATGCCACAGCGTCTTTAGATGCTCATATGATGTATGTAGCCATGATGCTTTGTCGCATGTTCGGGAAGAATAGCCCTACACATTTCTCGGAGGAGTCTGTAGCCATCATGAACGAGGTAGTCGAGGGTTACACTTTCAATTGGGCCAAAATGTTGTCGGATAATTTGGCCAAGGAAATCAATGATTATAAATCAGTAAAATCAAAAGGGAAGCATGCCCCATTTTTCATGACCCCTTTTCCCCTGTTGAAATGGAATTGGACCCCGGCCATTTCTAAGACAATTCATTTTTATCACTCCAAGTTATAGGAGAAGAACACCAAATATTTCTTCTACAAAATCTATCACAATGTCGTAGTGTCTGTTTATATAGCCATTTATGGTCACCCGCCTCCCCAGATTTTTGAAAGAATTATGGGGAACCTAGGAAATACTGTAGACTGGTTCATTGAGGAGAATTTCTCCTATATCCAAGTGTTTGGTTGTTAATTTCCTCCTCGTGCTCTCCCACATTTTTTGCTCGACAAGTTGGTGTGCAGGGAAGTGGCGTATTAGATAGTGGTAGGAGGTATCAACAAGGATATAAAAGCAACCCATAAAAAGGTTTGGTCAATTTCCCCATTCAAGTTGGCATGTTCACATTGTCGGATTTTGGTCACTCCAAATTTGAGGTCGCGGCCCTGGAGGATGTCAAGTTAGTTGACATTGACTTCAAGAACCACGATCCATGCAAGATAGTGGAAAACCATATGGATCAGTTTAAAATGAAGTGGTACATACATGAGAATTCCCCTTATGACAAAATGTTCAGGGGAGTCA
>ML782493.1:1247299-1269119 GCA_009831015.1 Picea engelmannii | reverse complement strand
GGCCTAAAGCCGACATAAATAAAATAACATTACTAATCTAAATTACAACTAATGGCCTAAAGCCGACATAAATAAAATAACATTACTAATCTAATATGCCCCAATTAAGTGGTAATGAGCCAATATTAGGGCTTAACACATGTTCATCTTTTTCCAAGCAGAGAAGTTCTCCTTTTCCCTGCAAAAGCTAGACCAAGATGGTAACCCACAACCTGTCACATCCCAAACATCATTAATGAGAAAGAACTCATATAATATCAATTTCAATCATTTCATCGACCATTTTTACCACCCAGTGGTAAGCATGCTCAGTGGGAGAATAGAACCTAGGATAAATGAAGAAATTCAAAGGATTATACACTTGTTAGACCTAGCTAAAACAAGTGACTGGTACCTGTACCAAGATCATACATAGATCAGAGTCAAAGAAAAAGACCAGAGTGTGCCAGTGACAATCATCCCACTGGATGTAGTCCCTCTCATAGAAATTGGTAAAACAACAACAACAACAGCCACCACAATTGAAATTCCAGCAGCAACCTCAGTGACAACTCTAGATGCATCAGAAAAGTTGGCAAAGTCCATGGAGGACATGTCTCTGCAAGGGCAGGAAATAAAAATACTGCAGGATGAGATCAATAACCTTCAACAGCTGATGTCCACTTTCCAATCAAGTTACAACATTGAGATGCACAAATTTGAGAGGCTCAAGCAAGAACTGCAGAAGCTATAGAAGGAAACAGTCATGGCCAAAACACTTTCAGAGGCCAAGGAAAATATTTGGATGGACATCTGCAAATCCATGAAAGATATTTGGCCACTCATACAAATTATGTTTGAGAAACATGAGATGGTGCAGAGAAACAGACAAGCCATTGACAAGATAAGAGGAGAATTGGGAGAAAGGCCTACAGAGGCAAATGAGATCATCAGGTTCTTGAACTCTAAGACAAAAGAGGAGTTGGAGGCCTTGGAAATTGAGGATAGGATAGAAACTATCCTTCAGGTCAAGAAATTTTTGACCAAGAGAGTACTGATGCTACAACTTGAAGAGAGAGTCCAAACGATGGATATTGGAGTGCAGAGGTTTTTTAGCAAGGTTGACTATCTGCACAAGAAATGTCTTCTAGGTTTATTTTTTATCAATGACAGGTTGATTACCCTCTCAGACTACAAACAAAAGATCCTCACAGTGGAAAAATATGGTTCTAATTTTGCAGGGATACAGGGCAGCATTACTGACAAAACATTCTTGGAGACTCTACAGTTGGACCTGAGCATCCAACAAGAGATAAAGTACATCTTCATCACCAAGCCCACCTTTTCCAAGTACACAGAGATGGATGACGTATACCGAAGGTTACTCAAAGTTACCATACCTAGTCAAAAGAGATGGGATGACCTGTTTGCTTTGATCGAGTAGAGATGATCTGTACATCCGAGTCAGCATGTGCAACAGTCATAGTCAAGTCAAAGATGAATCACCAACCACCTTCCTCAGAATCAACACTAAGGATTTGAGAGGATCATTTAGCATTCCTACTTTTTTGTAATATGTAATATAGTTAGTTAGATTTTATCTCCACCATATCCTGATCATTATTGATAGGATCAGTTGTAAATTTTCCATAAATACTTCAGATTTTGAAGTATTAAGGGTTGATTTTTTCACCCAAGTGAGTTGTATCTATAATATTTTTGAAGAGATATATCAGTAATAAAAGGGTGATTTCACAGGATTCCTTCGTGTTGATGTTGGTGATGTATTTTCCTCTATGTTAATGTTTATCCTATTATGTTGACATTTTGTTTTATGATCTAATCATTTAAAAGAAGTTTAAGTATAGAATTTGTTTCATACACTCTGTTTCTGGCTTTAGTGATTTAAATGTTTTTCTTCTGATATTATAATAAAGAAATTATTAAATTCTTATTAATTCTGATTGATTATCTCATCTGTTTTTGTCTTTCCATCACTTAAATTCTAAAGCATCCAACATTCTCACTATCTTTCCCTGTAAAGGAACCTAATAAAATATGTATCTGATCTCAATCATCAACACAAACCCCATAGCCCAACGAATGTGTAAAGAAATATTTCATCCATATTTATAAAACAAAACAACACACTCATATTATTTTAACTAGCCTAAGATCTAAAAATCAAACATTTATAAATCATACAGAGAGATCCCTCTCTGAAACTGGCAGGGCTAGATCCCAGTTTCGAAGTGGTTTTGTAAGTTACCTTTGTCAAATTTATTCTTCCCCAACCTTTGGGAATTTATAGAGTGGTAACATAGTGGTGACCATACTGGGGACCTGAACAAACTTTCCATCCTGCGATTTCTTTTCCCTAGATAAAGAAAACTTTATTTCTGAACAAATCATAAGATCTAACTTACGAAGAGATAAATGTTTAGAGGTTGTTGACGTTTGTATATATTAATTTAGGTTTATAAAAATTTTAATTTATGGCTCCTAAAAGAATCTGCACTAGATCTCATCCTGATCTAGAACCTACAACAACAATAGACAATCCATAAAGGTTACTCAAAAAATAAACACTGTAGAAGGTTACAGGAGTAACAATCCTTTTCATAGGGCCACTTCTCTGCTAGAGAAGTTTGTCACAATCCAAGACCTTGAGTTTGACCTACCTTTTGAACAGATCCTTTTCAGAACCAAATCTAATAGCTTTGTGAGTGAAACAGTCCTAGATCAAACCATCCTACAACCCAGAACCCCTGAAAGACTTTCTCTCGGAACAAGCTTTGATCAACGTTTTATGCAAGAGTTTGAAAAGTTACAAGATCTAGTATCAAATATTGATCAAGCATTGTATAAAGCCCACTTTCAATAGATAGTAGAACTTTGTGCCCTGACTATTATTGCAGCTTCTGTCAAGCCTCAAGTAGCTCACTCCATACCTCACAGCCCTACATATTCTACATCTTATGTCACTTCTCCTCCAATCACACAAGTTGTTATTCAGCCTCCTCCACCAGTCATGGCATCAAGATATGCTCCCCTAGTGTTAGATGCTCCCTTACACTCTATGCCATAGGAATATCAAAACAATCTTCCCCAATTTTATGGTACTAGACCTCTTGATGCACAACATGTTGAAAAAATGAATGATTACTTTGACTTGCAGGAAGTCGATGAGGCAGATGTCCAAATGATACTTTTTGCACAGAGTTTAACCAGAGAGGTAAGAAAATGGTTCAAATCATTACGGGCTTCGAGCATTGTTGATATTTCTACTTTTCAATGAATTTTTCTCGACATATGGCAGGTAAAGAAAAACCCTCTCGAGATTGTATCAGAATATGAAAATATCAAAAGAGATCAAGGAGAAATAGTGCAGGACTACTCCATTCATTTCAACAATCTCTATAACATAATTCCTGCTGATATCAAGCCTCCTCAAGGTTTATCCTTAGTCAAATTCCCTGATGTATTTGATGTTGATATGTCATACCAACTAAGGGAAAGGAATTCTACCACCCTAGAAGATATGCAAAAAAGTGCAGTGAGTGTTGAAGCAAATCTATTAGCTAGAAGAGCTAGGCAAAGAACAGAAAGAAGGGTTACGATCAAAGAAGAACCTTCCACTTCTACCTCAGATACCAAAATGGATTCCCTTATAAGGACCATGGAGAGGATGATGGATAGATTGCAAATCAATGACAGGAATCCTCCCAGAGAAAATCAGCCTGCTCCCCAGATTCAAAATCCAAATTTTAGAAGAAACCCTCCCCAAATTAGATAGAGAGAGCCTAGAGACCAAAGGGAACAAAGAGGGACTGATCAGCATATTAGACCACCTCTTCAGGAAAATTACATTGATAACGAGGAAGAGGTAATTGAGGAGTTGGATGATATTCACATAAACCTCATGAGTGTCAATGATAATGACTCCATTTTTCTCACTCAGGAAGAACATGAGCTTTTTCTCCTTTCACAGACAAAGTTAAATGAGGAAGAGGAATAATCAGAATAGCAGGCCTTCGAAAATGCTATAATGGAGGTCCATAGACAGTATAACTTGAGAATCAAGAAGGCTAATGACAATACAACAAATAAGGCCATTGAAACCAATAAAGTTGATGAATCTAATAAACTCCAAGAAAAGAAAGGTCCAGAGACTCCTTCAAAGAGAACTCCTGAAGCTTCACCAAGAACAGCTCAAACAGAGGTTGCATCTACAAGTTAGACAAGTACTTCTGCACAGAGGACTGTGACTGATAAACCAAAATTGCAAATCCAAACCAAAACTTCAACCACTTTCAGTCTGGAAAGTGAACTGGCTAAATTGAAAATTCCTATCCCCTTATCATAACTAATGATAAAAATTATTACAGATCACAGGTGATCAAAGCATTAAGCATTGAACTAGAAATAGGTACAAAAGAATTAAATATTGAGCCAGTAGTACGTACAAATACTGTAAATGTTGCAGATGATCAACCTGAGCTACTTTCTGGTTCTGAAGTTGATGGACAAACTGACACTGGTTATGTTCCTCCTTTCTACATTAGTATGAATATCCATGACAAGACATTACACAATGCTATGCTTGATTCGGGTGCTTCTCACAATATGATGCCCAAGGCTGTGATGGAGAAGTTGGGGCTTCATATTGCCAAACCCTACAAGGACTTGTACTCTTTTGAATCTAAAAAGGATAAATGCATAGGTCTGATTAAAGATAGGTGCATTACACTGGCCCAGATCCCAGCTAAGAGCATGGTCATGGATATCTTGGTTGCAAACATTCCTCCCAATTATGGTATGTTGTTATCTAGATCTCGGGGTGCTAAGTTGAAGGTCACTTTGCAGTTAGATATGTCTTATGCTACCATCCATGTATTTGGACAATAGAGAATATTGTACAGAGAGACTCTGATGAAATATATGGTCAGCAGTCAAGAGAAACCACATAACTATCCTTTTTACTCTATTCATTCTAACCTGGATTCCTTCGTTTTATATAACGATGGTGACTTGTAAAACCAAATTGCATAGTTGGAAGATGATGCACCTGGCCTACAATAAAGTAAAGCAATCACTGAGGCAAGTAAAATTGTGACAGTGGAAAGTGATGAACCAACAAAAGATTTCTGGAGTATGGATTTTGATGGAGTTGTTAGCAAAGAGGGATTTGGAGTCGAAGTATGGCTGCATAATCACAAAGCAAGTTATTCAGAAAATCACTCATATAAATTAAATTTTCAATGCACCAACAACATAGATGAGTATGAAGCCTTGATGCTTGGCCTTAAGTTATTGAAGAAGCTTGGTGCCAAAAATATTATGGTAAGAGGAGACTCTAAACTTATTATCAAACAAATCAAAGGTGATTATGCTGCTTAACATCCTAGGCTCAGAGCTTATAGAAATGCAACTTTAGATTTTCTACAATATTTTACCGAAATTGACTTGCAGGTAATCCCTAGAGGACAGAACATACTTGTAGATTGATTGGCTACCTCGGAAGCCACATGCAAAATAACTTTCCATCCAAATCGCCAATACACAGTAGAGGTGAAGTGTAGACCAACCGTCCTAGACAACATCAGGTACTAGCAAGTATTTAGAAACTATGAACAAATTGAAGATTTCCTGCAGTCTAAAAATGATTTGAGTGTACAAATATAGATGTAGATAGTGATGAAAATAGTGTACATAAGTCAGAATTAGAAAAGGATAGTATAAATAAAGTAGATTCAAATGAAATAAACGAAAAAGATGAAAACTTTGATGTTTTGCAATTGAAGAATAATGTTTTACCTAGAGGTTTGGTTCCTTTAGAAGAATTGTTTGATTTCAACGATGTAGCAAAAAATCCCAAAATTGAACCTAGTGGAAAGGAGGTCAAGGAATGTAATATAGGAACGGAGGGAAAACCCAAAATGATAAAACTATCTAAATCTTTACCCCCCGATAAAAAACACAAATGTATTGAACTATTTAAGGAATATGTAGACGTCTTTGCTTGGAGCTATGAAGATTTAAAATCTTATGACACAAGTATCATACAACACAAGATTCCAATAAAATAAGAACATAAGACTTTCAGGCAGAAACTTAGGAGAATCAATCCAAAGTTACTACCCCTGATCGAAAAAGATATTAAAAAGATGTATGATGCCAAAATAATAGTCCCCTTAAGATTTTCAAAGTGTGTTTCCAATCTGGTTCCTACCAGAAATAAGTCTGGTGAAATCAGGCTTTGCATTGATTTCATAAACCTCAACAAGGTTTCCCTCAAAGACAACTATCCTCTACCTAAAATGGATCACATCTTACAAACGGTAGTGGGGGCCAGTAGGATCTCTTTGCTAGATGGCTTTTCTGGCTATAACCAGGTTCTCGTCCGCCTAGACGACCATGAGAAAACAACTTTCACCACACCCTAGGGAACTTTCTTGTACGTGAAAATCCCATTTGGTTTGAAGAATGTTGGTGCCACTTTCCAAAGAGAAATTGACATTGCCTTTGTGGATGATCTTGGTAGGTTCATAGTCATATATTTGGATGATGTTACTGTCTACTCAAAATGAGATGAGGAACATTTAAAACACCTCAAACGAGTGTTTGAAAAGTGCAGAAAGTTTGGGATTTCGTTGAATCCCAAGAAAACTCTTTTTGTTTTAGAATAAGGAAAATTGCTAGGGCATCTAATCACTAAAGATGGAATCAAGATAGACCCCAACAGAATTGTGGCCATCCAAAAGTTAGACCATCCTAGAAATATCAAGGAATTGCAATCCTTCATAGGTAAAATAAATTTTCTAAGGAGATTCATACCCAATCTGGTAGAACTACTTAGGAACATCACGAATATGATGAAAAAATACACCAAAATAAAATGCAACACTAAATCCAAGCAATCCTTTGAAAAATTAAAACATGCACTTACACAAGCCCTGGTCTTGATCAGTCCATATTACACTAAAAACTTATATTTATTCTCTTTTGCATGTGAACACACCATTGCAACAGTACTATTGTATAAAAACGGTGAAGGGCATGAACATCCCATTGCCTTTTTTAGCAATTCATTGAGAGATGTTGCATTGAACTACAATATAATGGAGAAACAATATTTTTCCCTGTTAAAAGCAATAAAATATTTTAGAATTTACATTCTTCATTCACATACTATTTCTTATGTTCCTAATGCATTGGTAAGGATATTTTGACTTAGGATAACCCAGATGGAAGAACAGGAAAGTGGATTATTGTGATTCTGGAATATGATATAGAAATCAAACCAACTAAACTGATCAAGGATCAGGGTTTGGCCAAATTGATGGCTGAATCGAATTTTCATGCTTTAGATATAAATTTCTTAGATGCAGTTAATGAACAGGGAGAGCAGGCGACTCCAGAAGTAAAAGAGGTATTCTCAAAATTTCCATGGTACGCAGACCTCATTTTTGTCTTGCATAATTTACAAGCTCCTCCTCGTCTAACTAAGACTAAAGCTAGATTCTTAAAACTAAAAGAATTGAAATATTGTATTCTGGATGGAAGCCTTTACTGGAAAGATGTTGGAGGCATTTTACTTAATTGATTATTAAAAGATGAAGTTGAAAAGGCATTGAAGGATTTCCATGAAGGAGATTGTGGTGGGCATCTGAGTTGGAAAACTATTGCTAACAAGATTCTCAGAGTTGGTTTTTACTGACCCACCTTGTTTGCAGATGTGCATAAAAAGGAAACTTCATGTCACAAGTGCCACGTGTTTGAAGGAAAAAGGAAAATTTTTCCTTTACCCCTAAAACCCATTTCAGTTGAACCTCCATTCCAGCAATGGGGTTTTCATTTTATTGGTGAGATTCATCCACCCTCTTTAGGTCAACATAAGTGGATCCTCACAACTACAGACTATTTCACAAAGTGGATTGAAGTTGTACCCTGCAAGCAAGCCACTGAATCTGTCATTATTAAATTCTTGGAAACTAATATTGTGTCTCATTTTGGATGCCCTAGGAAGATCATAACTGACAATGCAGCAACTTTCAGATCCAAAAAGCTAATGGAATTTTGCAGCAAGTACCAGATTACTTTGTGACACTCCACAACCTATTACCCTCAGAGGAATGGGTTAGTTGAGTCCTCAAATAAAATTTTGGTGAATATCATAAAGAATATGTTGCAGGAAAATAAGAATTCTTGGCATAACAAGTTGGTTCATGCACTCTGGGCTAACAGACTGGCCACAAAAATATCAATAGGTATGTCCCCATATCAAATGGTATATGGATTGATGTTGTTTTTCCCATCTCTTTGGGTGTTCCTGTTATGAAGATGTTGCAAGAAGTACAGGCAGAGCCTAATGATATTCAAAGGAGAATCAATCAGATGATCCAACTACATCATTCCATAGAGGAAGTCTATAACCAGACACAGGTAATCCAAGAAAGCATTAAAATGATTTATGACAGAAGAACCAAGGAGGAGGATTTTGAATTAGGTGAATTGGTATTGAAGTGGGATTCCAAGAATGAAGATAAGGGAAAGCATGGGAAATTGGACATTTTGTGGAAAGGCCCTTACATAATTCAGGCATATAGACGAAATAATGCATTCTTGCTCAAGGACAGTGATGGAGCAAACCTACCAGGAGGACCTATAAATGGTAGGATGCTCAAACATTATATTCCACCCCAATGAAGATCTTATTCATTTATTTCATTGTACAAATGATTTTTACTTTCATGTTATGTGTGGTTGTTGTTGATTAGATGGTTGAAGCCTGAAGAGAAGGCCCTAAGCCACTGACTAGTGCCACCAGATTTTCAAAATAAAACAAATCAAGTTGCAGAAGAAGCATTGGAGAAGAATTTTCAAAACATCAGGTAGCAAGTTCTTGGCACCTCACAAGGAGAGCACCATCCCCAGGTGGAGCCAATGTTATAACCCTATGTTTCATAGGATCAACTGGCAACTAGAATTTTTCCCTCTAGTTGTATTTTTGTTGTAAATAATATTTTATTCTACAAATAATTTAAAAAGAAAAGAAAGGAAAAGAAAAAGAAAAAGAAAATAAATAAAAAGAAAATAAAAAGAAAAAGGAAAAAGAATAAAAGAGGGTATAAAAAGAAAAAGATGAAAACCCCATGCAATAAAATTGTCTTGATCCATACTCTCTAACCATGGTCAAGTTCTTCAAATTTATGCAGATAGGTTAGCGAATAAATTGGGCTAAACAGTTTAATCTTAGCCTAATTAGATAAGATAGTGAATAAACATGGCTAAACAGTCTAAACTTAGCCAAGTGTCTTAGGGTTAAAGTAATTATTTATCCCAATAGTCTAATTTGGGTTAATTTTTCTTGGTGATTAGAGTAGGATATAGGTTAGTAGGTTTTCATTTCAATAAAATTGATGAAAATTTGGTAAATTCTTTGATTTGAGTTAAAATGTTGTATTTTGACCCCTTGGTGACAAAATGAAGGAAGGAGAGGAGCGAAAAAACCCATAAAAAGTGTTATCCTAAGTTTTGTGGTGATATATCATGTTTGGCGCTTTGTGCTAAAGGGCGCGCTAATTTCAGCAATCCATTAGCACGTGCTCAGGTCTATGGCTAGCAGAAGATATCGGACCAAAGATACCTTTCTGGACCAGAGTGATGAGATTGGACTCTGGGAGTCAAATCTCCCACTGTACCTATTCCCTCAGACATACCATTTCCCTGAGTTCTCTCTAAAATGTCAGGCACACTATATCCCTAGCCAAAGAGCCATTGTTTCATCATCTGGTGAAACACTTTTCACCATTACCCCAGAAACAATAAACTAGATAATGCAGATACCTAGAGCCAACTCTCTTTCCCCTCTTTCCATCAAGATTCTGACCGAGATGTACCCGAAGTTGTCTTTCCCGCAAAGAGCTCAAATCTTTGAGTTTCTCCTCCCTGAAAATGCCCAGTTTCCCAAAAAGAATCCCCCCTACCATTCCTCCACATTCTCAGTGAAAGGTAATCAAATCATTTCCTCCATGTGTTGTCTGCTAGGATATTATTCAGATGAGTGGGTAGACGAACCTATCCTGGGTTTTCTATCAATATTTTCCACCGAAGAGAAGGCTACTACATAGTTCGACTACAACCAGTTTTTGGCCAACAAAATCCATGAATATATCTTCAAGTTTTCTACAGAGGGCATGTTCAGGTATTCCTTGATATTGGCATACATGTTCATATTTTTCCAAGAAGATAATTTCTCCTTCTCCTGGCAAAAGCTAGACCAAGATGGTAACCCACAACCTGTCACATCCTCGACATCATTAATGAGAAAGAACTCATCTGAGTTTAATTTCAAGGAGTTCATCAACCGGTTTTACCACCCATTGGTAAGCATGCTCAGTGGGAGAAAAGAACCCAGGATAAATGAATAAATTCAAAGGATTATACACTTGTCAGACCTAGCTAAAAACAAGTGACTGGTACCTATACCAGGATCATACAGAGATCAGAGTCTACGGATGTGAATTGGCCCCTTACAAGATGCCCAAGTATTTTTCTATCAGAATATTCACTCTGGAATATATCAGACAGATGATAAATTCAGACAACATTCATTTTGTTTCTTTTAAGAAAAAAAAACAGCTCAAGATCAGAGGTTAGATTGGTTCTTTCATATGCAACAACAGAGCTGTAGGGGAAGAAGCCAAAAAGATGTTAAAAGAAATGAAGTTCAGTCTCAGTTTTCCTTGGCATTGTGATCCATGTGGAATTATTGCAGAAACCATATTAAAGAACATAATTTCCCCCTATGATCATGTGCCAAAACCATAGATAGAGAAATTCATGAATCAGAAAGAGTGGGAGGAAAACACTCTGATTGACACTGAACAACAACCTTCTCCTGCTAGCATTTCAAAAAAAAATACTCCATAGTACCAGTAGAGAAGAGGCCTAGGAAAGAAGTATCTCCCTCAATCACATAATTCTCAGCAGAAGACTTCCAAGTTTACAGGAAAATACCCAAGACCAGTCATACACCTAATAGGTCTAGAGAAGAAGAAACCCAGCCCACCACAGTAAAGGAAGGAAAACATTCACCACTTTTCTTAGACAGCCAGCAAACGATGTCCACTTCTTCATCCAAGGAACAAACAGACATCACATTGTCAACCAAATCCTCACAGGAGCCTGCAGGACTCAACCTCTTTGAGAAATATAATCTGATCAAAAATAAAAATGAACTGTTGACCAATAGTACCTATGCTCAGTTTTGGAAATAGACATCTACAACACAGCACATGTTTCTCTTTTTTTTTGACATAGATAAAGGGAGGATGCACATGGCATTCTTGCAGGCATAGGTGCCTCACCCCAAGGTGATTTCTGATTATAAAAGGTCAACATTTGAGTTTGATTTCAAAGCGGTGCATCCTTCCGATCAAATGGATATGCACAGACAGACTGGAGAAATGATTTTCTCCACCCTGGCCAATACCTCCATGACTGCTGCAAAGTTGTAGGTCTCCTTAAACAATGTCTAGTCTCAGCTCAAGCTAGAAAATATATCTTCCCTGGCTAAGGATAACAAGATCAAGTCACTAGAAGAACTGGTATTGAAAATTGGATATGATCCATCCAATGTCAAAGAAGCAGAAGAACTACTCAAGAAGAAGAATGATGATATAGCATCCTTAAGGAAACAACTGAAAATCCTTGTTACAGAAGACCCAGAGGCAAAGGAGATGGTTGATACTAAAGGCCACAAGGAGGAAATGTTAAAATTAATCATGGAGCAGAATGTGCAGATTAAGGAGATGGATGCCGAGCTAAAGAAGCTAGTCAAAGAAAAATAGAAGAGTGTGCCAATGACATTCATCCCACTGGATGCAGTTCCCCTCATGAGGATTAGTACAACAATAACAACAACAACCGCCACTGTGGAAATTCCAGCAACAACCTCAGTGACAACTCTAGATGCATCAGAAAAGTTGGAAAATTACATGGAGGACATGTCTCTGCAAGGGAAAGAAATCAAAAGACCGCAGGATGAGATCAATAACCTTCAGCAGTTGAAGTCCACTTTCCAATCAATTTACAACAATGAGATGCACAAATATCAGAGGCTCAAGAAAAAACTGAAGAAGCTACAGAAGGAAACAATCATGGCCAAAACACTTTCAGAGGCCAAGGAAAATATTTGGATGGACATATGAAAATCCATGACAGATATTTGTCCACTCATACAGATTATGTTTGAGCAGCATGAACTGGTGAAGACAAGAAGACAAGCCATTGACAAGATAAGAGGATAATTGGCATAAATCCCTACAGAGGCAAATGAGATCATTAGATTCTTGAACTCTAAGACAAAATAGGAGCTGGAGGCCTTGGAAATTGAGGATAGGATAGAAAATATCCTTGAGGTCAAGAAATTTTTGACCAAGAGGGGACTGATGTTGCATCTTGAAGAGAGAGTCCAAACGATGGATATTGGAGTGCATCGATTTTTCAGCAAGGTTGATTCTATGCACAAGAAAGGTCTTCCAAGTTTATTTGTTATCAATGACAAGTTGATTACCCTCTCAGAATACAAACAAAAGATCCTCACAGTGCCAAAAGATGGTTCTAAGTTTGAATGGATATAGGGAAGCATTACTAGAAAATCATTCTTTGAGACTCTGCACTTGGACCTAAGCATCCAACACGAGATAAAGTACATCTTCATCACCAAGCCCACCTTTTCCAAGTACACAGAGATAGATGAAGTATACTCAAGGTTACTCAAAGTTACCATCCCTAGTCAAAAGAGATGGGATGACCTGTGTTCTTTGATCGAGTAGTGATGATGTGTACATCCTAGTCAGCATGTGGAATAGTCATAGTCAAGTCAAAGATGAATCACCAACCACCTTCCTCAGAATCAACACCAAGGATTCGAGAGGATCATTTAGCATTCCTACTTTTTTGCAATATGTAATCTAGTTAGTTAGATTATCTCCCCACCATATCACGATCATTAATGACAAGATCAGTTGTAAATTTTCCATAAAAACTTCAGACTTCAAAGTATTGAGGGTTGAGTTTTGCACCCAAGCGAGTTGTATATGTAATCTTTTTGAAGATATCTACCAGTAATAAAAGGCCGATTTCACAGGATTCCTGTGTGTTGATGTTGGTGATGTGTTTTCTTCTCTGTTATTTTTTATCCTATTATGTTAACATTTTTTTTTTCTGATATAATCATTTAAAAGAAGTTTAAGTACAAAATTGTTTTCATACACTCTGTTTCTGGCTTTAGCGATTTAAATGTTTTTCTTCTAATATTATAATAAAGAAATTCTTAAATGCTTCTTTATTATGATTGATTATCTCATATGTTTCTATCTTTCCATCACTTAAATTCTAAAGGATCCAACATTCTCATTATCTTTCCCTATGAAGGAACCTAATAAAATCTGTATCTGATCTCAATCCTCAACACAGACCCCATAGCCCAATGGATGTGTAAAGCAATATTTCATCCATATTTATAAAAAAAACACACACTCATATTATTTTAACTAGCCTAATATATAAAACTCAAACATATCTAAATCATACAGATAGATCCCTCTTTGAAATAAGCAGGGCTAGATCCCAGTTTCAAAGTGGTTTTGTAAGTTACCTCTGTCAAATTTCTTCTGCCCCATGAAAACCTATGGGAATTTACAATTTTCTAACAACTTGAATCTACTACAATGTTTTAAACATGATTAATTAAGATTTAAAAGTAATTACTCAAATATTAACTCCTCTGCGAATTCGGACTTCGGGAAGTTTCCACCCTGTCACATCCCAAACTCCCGAACGCGAACTGTCAAAGTATTGATGGCATTTATGATCGATTAAGGATAATGATTTCAAATAAGGATTGTGAGTCTCTGAGTAATGAATTCCATTAAGATTAATAAATTCTTCGTCATTAAGGCTATACGAAGATCAATAAATGTTTTTGAATAAAAGCACTTCAAATTTCAAAGTCATTTTTACCATTTGCAATTAGCAGTTTTTATTCAGTGAAGAACTCACTAACTTCTCCTATAATAGGTAAGATTATTCTATTTCCTTGAGGATTATGGAACCGCAAAAAATTTCAAAGAAGATTGATGCATCGGGTGATGATTCAAACCCGAATGCAAACGTTCTATCAGACACAACTCTGTGAGTCATGGATGCCATTAAAACTTGGACGCAGGTCTTCGATGTCTTAGAACATGAAATCATCAACTGTTCGGATGACTCTATCGAAGAAGATGATGAATCCTATACAGCTAATCTTAGACATGTAGCACAGTCAGAGCTACACAATATAGTTGCATGGCCGAGAATCATGAGTTACAACGATATGATAAGCTAGGCCTTGGAACATGTTTACATATAGACCAGGAGCATCATCAACCACCAACAGGTTGTCGTCGGCTCTTTTCGACTAGAACACCTACAAGTAATGTATAAACTCTCCCCTACTCCTAAATACACTTAAAATGTCACATTCCCTTTAGATTTTGAGAGAAAAGGATGTGCCCAATAAGCTAGGAGCGGTCATGATATAATCAAGACCTGGTGGGGACATCTGGAGAAATTCAGAGCCGACGCTCATGGTACGTATGCCACAACGTATTAATATTCTCATATTTTGTATGTAGCCATGATGATCTAACGCCTATTTGGGAATAATATCCCTACACATTTATCAGTGGAATGGGTAGCCATCATGAACACGGTAGCCGAGGGTTACACTTTCAATTGGGCCAAAATGTTGTCGGATAATTTGTCCAAGTAAATTGCCGATTATAAATCATCAAAATAAAAATGGCAACCTGCCCCATTTTACATGTCGGCATATTTTATGGATGCCATTTGTTTCATGACCCCTTTTCCCCTGATGAACTGGAATTGGACCTCGCCCAGTTCTGAGCCAATTCATTTTTATGACTCCAAGTTATGGGAGGAGAACGCCAAATATTTCTTCTATGAAATCTGTCACAATGTCATAGTGTTTGTTCATATAGCCATTTATGGTCACCCGTCACCCTGAATTTCCAAAATAATTATGGGGAACCTAGGAAAGATTGCAGACTGGTTCATTGAGGAGCATTTCTCCTATATCCGAGTGTTTGGTTGTTCGGTTCTTCCTCATGCTCTCCCACAGTTTTTACCCGACAGGCTGGTGTGCATGGAAGTGGTGTACTAGACAGTGGTAGGAGGTATCAGCAAGGAGATGAAAGCAGCCCAGAAAAAGGTTTGGCCAAATTTCCCCATTCAAGTTGGCATGTTCACATTATTGGATTTTGTTCACTCCAAAGTTGAGGCCGCAGCCCTGGAGGATGTCAAGTTAGTTGACATTGAATTCAAGAAGCATGATCCGCACAAGATAGTGGAAAACCATCTGGCTCAATTTAACATGAAGCGGTACATACATGATAATTCCCCTTATGAAGAAATGTTCAAGGGAGTCAGATCTTATGAAGAAGTTCGAAGCACATTCCAAACCCTACCCCCATACCAACAAGATAGTTTCATCAGCTTTCAAAAACATAGGCGGAATAATTTACCGAATATACTGCAGGGAGAGTCAATAGCCACGCCTCCTTCACATGAAGCTAGGCCTATAGGATCTAAGTCAAATTCCTCCACTAAAAACAAAGCTGAAGAGGTCCCAAAAAGCCAAGAGGTCTCAAAAATCCCAGAGGTATTGTTTCAGGAGATAAGAACGCCACTATCGGGTCTGAATGATCCATAGGTGTTAGCGCGGTTCAAAATCTTCATAAATTTGGGACAAATTGTCTCTCATTCAACACCATCAACTCATCTTGGCACCCCAAATACAACAGGACAACAACATTGCATCGAAATTACCTCTCCCATTACATCATTAACCCCTCTACAAACCAACTTCGAAAATCCTAATTCCGGACTCACTTTCGTAGGTGACCTTACTCCTATATTGCCCTAAGAGATGCCTCCCTCAGATTTCTTTTTCATCAAGAAATGAAAGGCTATCATGAAAAGATAATTTCACCAAAAGGATGGAGTTATCACTAAAAGGCAAAGATTGGTGTATGACAGGAATGACCATGATGGTCCAGTGTTTGCAAAAGAAGTTGCAGGTTCATTAGGTTCTTTTTCCACTGCCAATCAATGGTCAGTGGACAACTTGACCGAACAACTGCGATAGAAGTGCCTCTTGGTAGAACACTTGCAAAATAAGATATATACTACAAAGCATACCATCATAAGCAAGATGAACCAGGATTTTGATAAAATCAAGGCTAGTGATCGGCAACAAATTAAACAGCTACAGGATAACCTTGAGTTGCTCCACCAGCTGTCACAAACCATCCAAGATCTGTTCACTCAACATGACAAGTTGGTAAAGAAACTGTAGGCTAGATTGACCCTAATAGAGAACACAATGATAGACATTTCGGCCTTCAAAACTCATGCATCGGAAATCAATGAGAGGTTGGAAGTTTCCCAGCAAGAAATTTATCTGAAAGTAGATGTTATTCAGAAATGTTATCAGGTAGTATAACTTTCCCTAAAAGATATCCATGTCAAGGAAAAAGAGGCCTACTCAACCCAGTCTAAGTTTCAAGAAGTTCTCATATGGATGTATAAAGCTAATGCCCCTGGTTTTCCTCTTCTCTCCCATTCCAAACAAGTAAGAGGCGAAATGGCCCTAAAATCTTGGGAAACGAATATGGAAGAAGGCAAGAAACTTGCCAGAGATGTGAAAGAGGCTTGTCTAGAGGTATTGTCATCATTAAATAAAAAGTTAATTGAGTTTGAGGGGAATAATATCTCAGAGTCCCTGGGGAAAATTGAGATAGAAATGAACCAGCCAAACTAAAGAAGGAACAAGGAAGATACTCATGTAGCCATCCAAGAGACGAGCCAAATTGATCTTCTTAGAATCAATGAATGGTTGGTTAATCTAAGTTCGCAGTTTCAGGTCATAGTACAAGAGTTGAACAAGATCGAGGAGAAGTTGCCACAAATCCATAATAAAATGTTTCCTTTTGAACTAAATGAAAGGATTTATCCCTCAAGATTCATGGTAGCATTAATGGACAGATGCACCCAATGAATTGAACAAGGAAAAGCAAGTGTAGCTGGGAGAAAATGAACAAGCATGCATAGTGTCCACCTTATCCACCCACTCTACCTTTCACCCTCCAACAGTCACTTACCCTGTCTATCCTTATCACCCACATTCTTGCATCCACACCTACTCATTGGACATTTGTTCCCCCATCATTCTTTCAATGAACAGTTACTCTTCCCTATAACCGTTATTCATCCCTTGATGAGCCAATGCAGAGCTATTCATCTGATTATTCCCCCCATGACTTCAACTGCAATTCGCTTCCCCAATGAACACCCCAAAGGGACAAATGGAAACAATATCAAATGGCCAAGTCAGTAAGCCAAATGATTGAGGGGGGCCTTAATGACATGTGTACCCAACCTCTATACTTTCTTATTATTAATTTCATTTAAAGATTATTTCTTAAAAAACTGAAGGTAGAAAAGGCACTCATAAAAAAATTTCCTTTAAAAACTTTGATGCCATACATTATTCTTTAAGCCTTAGAATCAATCTCAGGAACAAAAGAGTTCTCATTTCTCACAAGGTTCCTCCACCCAAGAATTTTCCCTCTTCCCCTACACAACCAAAGTACAACCTCTATTCAAAATTTCAAAACCAAACCCCCTTATTTCTTATCATAGAGGGGGGTCTTGGTTCGTATGATGATTGGGACCAAAAACCCTTGCAGAGAGGTAGAAAGTAATTTATATCACTTACTAAAAAACAAGAACACTTTGAATTTCATTTCGAAAAAGAACAGTCTTTATTAGAGGCTCTTAGAGAAAATGCTCCCATCACTACTCCCTCATGATAGTTTTTTTCTTAAATTATAGGGGTCGGGCCAACCCCTCTCGAAAATTGGTCATCAAAAGGTTAGTGGAGATCCACAAACCTTCTATAATTATCTTACAATAAATAATGATGAATGGTTACCAAGCCGTTTAGTCCCTTGTCAAGTATTCTCCAAGCTAGGACTTCTCAGTAGTTGATGCACATTGTCAATCAGAGGGCTTAATCACTATTTTGTGGGAAAATTCCCTTCATATTAAAAATGCATGGACATCGAGAGCAGGAATGGGGCTAGTTTTTTTCTCTTTTGAAAGATTTGAATTTCCAATGTTTAAACATATATGGTCCTTACAATCTGGACCATAAAAAAATTTGGGATATCACCCTCTAAAAATCCCTTTTAAAACTCGGACACACTATGATTGGGGGAGAACTAAATTTCATGTTGGGAGTAATCGAAATCTAGGGTTCTGCAACATATATAGATCCCTTGGTTGATTACATATCAATTCCTTGGAAGAAGTAGGGTTTTTAGACATCCAACCTACAAAACTAGTGCCCGCTTGGAGGAACATGAGATTGGGCCTACAAGGATTGCGAAGTGAATGGACCTTGGCATGCCATTTCTGGTGGTATGTGGAACGTCACATAAACCCTCATGGTTAAAGAGTTATGGCCATGTGAAGTTGGAGGACCATCATGAGTCATCTAGAAGCCCCAAAAAGTCAAAGTGTTTGCAAAAGAAATTATCTAAATAATAAAGTTAATGGAGAACTCCCTAAAATAAGGAAAGTGGGATGCTACATGAAAGTATAAATAAGAGGCAAGGCTCTCTCATTTAATTACACTTGAAAATATTGAATATATTTTGTTGTGTAAGGCTTATTGCAAGTACTCATTGATACATTTGAAGTTGTGAAAGTCTGAGGTAGTACGAAGGGTTGACAATGAAAGTTTTGGAATTATAGAAAATACTAAAAAACTCTAGTTTCTAAGGCATATGCAGGCTGACAGTGTATTAGGGTGCGTACATACTGAGGTGTATGCGGGCTGATGATGTATTCGGGTGCGTACGTACGCGGTCTGGCAGTGTATTAGGGTGTGTACATGTTGGTAAAGCCATGGAAACTTGAAGAGATGAAGATGCATAGGTTCTAGATTCTGAGATCAAGCTCCCAAGAAGGTCTACATTGCTCAGATACATCAAATCTATCCATTGGTTCAAAAGGTATGTCTTATTTCTATGAATAGTTGGATTTTGATGTATGCATGAGAAATGGTTATGGAGATTTGAGAATTCTCTGTAGAGAGACTAGTGGCTACATGGGAACTTCTCTATAATTCATAACTACAGAAATACAGTGTTGGTATAATTTATCATTGATACATCTTGTTAGAGTTGTGGCACATCTTGTGTTTCTTGGCATATAGATAAAGGTTTTTATGGTACATGGTTGAGGTCTTATATTTGTGAAGTGGTTGATGTATTGAGAGGTTGAATACCAGAGAGGGTTTGATGTCTAGATCATGTGAGGGATATTATACTTGTTTATGATTACACACATTTATATGGCACATGACTAAAGAGATATATAGAGCTTTTGGGTAAAGAGGATGCGAGCACGGGCTATAGATATAGTTTGGACACGGTGATAGGTTACATATCTATGTGAAAGAAGTTACAGAGGGTAAAAATTTTCTAGAGAAAGGAAACCTTATTTTTCAGAAGGCATACGCAGGTTGCATAACAATTTGGTCGTGTACATACGTGGGCTACATAAAAAATAGGTCATGTAAATACACATGCTATAGCACTACAGGTCATGTACCTGTTGTATTTTTGTCGATACATGTTCAGTTTAGGTACAGATTGATTACAGGGCAGTTGTACAGGTTGGATGCAGGTCAGTGGTATAGGTTGATACAGTTGTACAGTGGTATATCTCACAATGATAGTGTGACAGTGGTTTCATCATTCTTCTTATACGTCATGGCGGCTAGACGGGGCAAGGATAGGTGGTTGTATCCACCTTCTAGTTCTAGCCGGAGAACTTAGTGGGTTGTAGCCTCCTTCTGGTTGTAGCCAGAGAATTGGGGAGTTGGATCTTCCCTCAGATTGTAGCCTAAGAAACTAGGGGGTTAGAGCCTCCTTCCAGTTGTAGCTATAAAACAAAGGAAGTTGGTGCTTCCAATGAATGTAACTCTTCAAGACATATAAGAAAAATCATTGTGTGGTTTTCTCCCGCTTTGGGTTTCCATGTAAAACATTGGTGTATTGTGTATGTGTATGATTGTTCATTTGTTCATTGCTTATTTACTTTGCAGTTATTGGATGATAATGATACATTGATAAAACACTTGGATTATATGGTTAAAAAGGATTAGATTGCTTTATTACTGATTCACCCCCCCTCTTAGTAATCTAACAACCAATCCTTGTTTGAATATTCATTTCCCTCTCCCACCCAATGTGTTGTCCAGAGCTTGGTTGTCCTCTTAGCACTCCAACAAGCCCACCACAATCCCCAACTTCCATTCCTAAAGATCCTTGTGATGAATTATGAATCCAAAAAGTAATCCCATGGGATTTCTTTGACGGGGTTCATAAGGCCACCCATCCATGGGAGGGGCTGGGGGGGGATCATTTACACCTCTGAGGAATCCTATGTTTCCTTCTATGTGGGACTCGGGCATGCGAAAAAAAAATTCAATGATCTTATGGACCTTTATCTCACTCTTCTTCTAGAAAAAGAACATGGAATCTTGTAGATGCATATTTACAAGGACTCTATTCTCACCATAAATTAGATGGATGGGGTGTTCCTTATGTAAAACTACACACTTTGGCAGTTTTTTTCAAGAAATCAAACGATTAGTTGGTCTATTTTCTCACCTAACTTTTTCTCATTTTTTCAAGTAGCAGAACCAAGAATCAAACAGACTCTCAAAAGTTGGCGTAGATATGGTTAGAGGATCCTGGAAAGGCAACAAAAAATCCCTAATAACTCGCATGAAAATTCAAATATCTTGGATCCAAATCTGAACGAAAAAAATTGATAGATTTTTCTTCTTGTTTCTTAAGGCACTTTTCCAACATAACAATGACTTTCTTGTTATGTAATTATGAATATTTATAATGAAACTACAGGACAATAGATCGAGGCTATAGTGATATGAAACAAAAATTGAAATCATACCAACATACATTTTTTGGCTTCTTTGACATCGAGATTTTCCATATGCATCCAAGTTGAACACACAAATTAGAACTTCATATGGGTACTTTGCTCTCTCAACATATTTATATTGGACACTAGCCTCCAGAATTCCATGGGAATCTATGGATGTAATTTTATTATTCTTGTAATAAAATTACTTGTTTTTTTTCCTTGGAAAAAAAAGGTATGGAAGACAAATATTATGTAAATGTCATTTAATATGATGAGGAAGACAAAAATACCAATGACCAAGAATAATTTAAATTTGAACATGATGAGGAAGACCAAAATACCATTGACCAAGAATAAGTTGACTATGTCCTTGAAAAAGATGAGATAAAGGTTTCATATAGTTTGTGCACAAGTTTGAAGGCTATGCGCAATGTGAATGATGCAACATTTAAGGATGATAGTTAGGGATTTTGTGACTGCAAAACAACCAAAAGCATTCAAAAAATGAAAATGGTAATTGAATAGAAATATGTGACAAGCAATTACCCTAGCTTTATGTAGAAGTGGGTGGTTAATGATGAGGGTTTTGTTACAAGTATGCTGAGAGGTGTTGTTATATTTTTTTTCTAAAAACATGGAAGAATTGTTCTAGATGAACAAAGGACATTATGATGAAGTGTCATTTCCACAGAGAAAATGTAGAATACATTTAATGGGTGAACATGCATATTTAACCCAAAGAAGAGGA
>ML782493.1:1202978-1214894 GCA_009831015.1 Picea engelmannii | reverse complement strand
ACTTAGGGGGTTGTAGCCTCCTTCTAGTTGTATCCAGAGAATTGGGGATTTGGAGCTTCCCTCGGTTTGTAGCCTGAGAAACTAGGGGGTTGGAGCCTCCTTCCAGTTGCAGCTAGAAAACAAAGGAAGTATGTTCTTCCAATAAATGTAATTCTTCAAGACATATAAGAAAAATCATTCCATGGTTTTCTCCCTCTTTGGTTTTCCACGTAAAACACTAGTGTATTGTGTATGTGTATGATTGTTCATTTGTTCATTACTTATTTAATCTGCAGTTATTGGATGATAATGTTGCATTGATAAAACGCTTGGATTATATGGTTAAAAAGGATTAGATTGCTCTATTATTGACTCACCCCCCCTCTCAGTAATCCAACAATTGGTATCAAATTAAATTCCTTCCAAAATCAGTTTAACCACTTTGAAGAGACATTTTCCCCAGTTGCCAGAATGGAAGCAATCTAATTGCTTTTAGATTATGCATGCTCCAAAAATATTAAAGTGTATCAGATGGACATAAAATCATCTTTTCTGAATGGGGAACTTGAAGAAGAAGTCTACATTGAACAACCAGAAGGATTTAAGTTGTCAGAGAACGCAGATTATGCATTTAAATTAAAGAAGGCCTTGTATGGTCTAAAACAAGCTCCTAGAGCATGGTACTCTAGACTGGATAAATATCTACAATAGGTAGGATTCATAAAAGGAAGTGAAGACAACAACCTCTACATCAAGGTAAGTCAAGATAGTATTTTATTAATTGAATTTTATGTTGATGATATTATTTTTGGTAGTGATGATGATAGGTTAAGCCAAAATTTTGCAAAGGATATGCAGAATGAATTTTAAATGTCATTACTTGGAGAACTATCCTTCTTTCTGGGACTTTAGATACGTCAAAGAAACCAAGGAATTTTTATTTCTCAAACCAAGCATATCAGAGAAATGATAAAGAGGTTCGGAATGGAAAATTGCAAACCAGTTATCACTCCCATTTAAACTAGTTGTAAGTTGAGAAAAGATGATGATTCAAAGTCTACAAATCATAGGAAATATAGGTCAATGATTGGTAGCCTACTATATGTGACAACATCTAGACCAGATGTAATTCAAGAAGTTTGACAGGTGGCATGATTTCAAGCAGCACCAAAGGAATCACATGTATTAGCAATGAAGAGGATTTTCAGATATCTCAAAGGAACAGAAAATTTTGGATTATGGTATCCAAAAGGAAAGGATCTATCACTTATTGCCTACACAGATGTAGATTGGGTAGGTTGTATTAATGACTGACGAAGCACCAGTGGAGCAGTGTTCTACTTGGGTGAGTGTTTAGTATCATGGCTAAGCAAGAAACAATCATCAATATCTTTATCTACTTTTGAGGCAGATTATATTGCATCAACAACATGTTGTACACAGGTTCTTTGGATGAAACAAACTCTGGCAGATATGCAGGTTGAGTATGATGAGCCCATTCCAATGTATTGTGATAATACAAGAGCCATCAGTATCTCAAATAACCCGGTGATGAATTCCAAGATGAAGCACATTCCAATCAAGTATCACTTTCTATGGGAACATGTTGCAGAAAAGAATATCAGAGTTAAGTATGTGGGCACAAAAGAACAAGTGGCAGACATCTTTACAAAACCACTTCCAGGGGAAGCCTTTGAGTATTTTCTTCAGAGACTCGGAGTTATTTATACTCCAAAATGAATGCTTTTGAATGCTTGTCTTATATGTCTTAGATGTACACGAGGAAGCACCATAAAGAGGAAAGTTCAGTTAGGGGGAGCAACCCCGAATGTAAAGATACCTTTTCCATTGATGATAAAGGGGGAGAAATTTATCATATGCAGAGGACAGAGGCATGATTCCAGGGGGAGAAATGGTCACAAAGATGCAGAGGACGAAGGCATGGTTCCAGGGGGAGCATGAGTGACATGATTTCAATATTTCATCAGAGTCTTTCCATCAATGCCAAAGGGGGAGATTGTTGATTAAGGTTGGTTGTCATTGATGTCAACCCTTGAAGAAAGTCTAGTAGTGAATTCAGGTAGAACAAAGGTTTGGGTAATGGACCCAAGTTTGTTTGATGTAAAGATAACTCATTATTGTCTTGTCATGGTTGATAAGAAGTACAAATGGATGAACTCCAAATTGGTTCCCTTATGGTGAAATCCCTCAAAGGAAGACGCTTTGTGCATTCAGTTACCCTAGAAGTATGGTTAGAGAACCCATGCTTAATTATGGAATAATGAGATGAAGGTCAGTGAATTTGTCAGTGAAACTATTCTAGATGGATATTTATTGTCATGCAATTTCTGGTGGTATGTGGAACGTCACATAAATATTCACGGTTAGAGAGTTATGGCCATGTAAAGTTGGAGGACCATCATGAGTCATCTAGAAGCCCCAAAAAGTAAAAGTGTTTGAAAAATAAATTATCTAAATAATAAAGTTAATGGAGAACTCCCTAAAATAAGGAAAGTGGGATGCTACATGAAAGTATAAATAAGAGGAAAGGCTCTCTCATTTAATTACACTTGACATGTTGAATATATTTTGTTGTGTAAGGCTTATTACAAGTACTCATTGATACATCTGAAGTTGCGAAAGTCTGAGGTAGTACGAAGGGTTGACAATGAAATTTTTTGAATTACAGTGAATACTAAAAAACCCTAGTTTCTGAGGCATATGCAAGCTAACAGTGTATTAGGGTGCATACATACTGAGGCGTACGCGGGATGACAGTGTATTAGGGTGTGTACGTACGCGGGTTGGCAGTGTATTAGGGTGCGTACATGTTGGTAAATCCATGGAAAATTGAAGAGATGAAGATGCAAAGGTTCTAGATTCTAAGATCAAGCTCCCAGGAAGGTCTACAGTGCTTAGATACATCAAATCTATCCATTGGTTCAAAAGGTATGTCTTATTTCTATGAATAGTTGGATTTTGATGTATGCATGAGAAATGGTTATGGAGATTTGAGAATTCTCCCTAGAGAGACTAGTGGCTGCATGGGAACTTCTCTATAAGTCATAACTACATAAATACAGTGTTGGTATAATTTATCATTGATACATCTTATTAGAGTTGTGCCACATCTTGTGTTTCTTGACATATAGCTAAGGGTTTTTATGGTACATGGTTGAGATCTTATATTTGTGAAGTGGTTGATGTATTGAGAGGCTGAATACCAGAGAGGGTTTGATGTCTAGATCATGTGAGGGATATTATACTTGTCTATGATTACACACATTTATATGGCACATGACTAGAGAGATATATAGATATTTTGGGTAAAGAGGATGCAAGCACAGGCTATAGATACAGTCTGGACACAATGATAGGTTACAGATCTATGTGAAAGAAGTTACAGAGGGTCAAAAAATTTCAAGACAAAGGAAACACTATTTTTCAGAAGGCATACACAGGCTACATAACAGTTTGGTTGTATACATACGCGGGTTGCATAACAGATAGGTCACGTACATACACGTGATGCAGCACTACAAGTCATGTACCTGTTGTATTTTTGTTGATACATGTTCATTTTAGGTACAGATTGATTACAGGGAAGTTGTACAAGTTGGATGCAGGTTAGTGGTATAGGTTGATACAGTTGTATAGTGGTATATCTCACAATGATAGTGTGACAGTGGTTTCATCATTCTACTTATACATCAAGGCGGTTGGACAGGGCAAGGATAGGTGGTTGTAGCCACCTTCTGGTTGTAGATGGAGAACTTAGTGGCTTGTAGCCATAGAATTGGGGAGTTGGATCTTCCCTCGGGTTGTAGCCTGAGAAACTAGGGGGTTGGAGCCTCCTTCCAGTTGCAGCTGGAAAACAAAGGAAGTTGGTGCTTCCAATGAATGTAACTCTTCAAGACATATAAGAAAAATCATTATGTGGTTTTCTCCCGCTTTGGGTTTCCACGTAAAACACTGGTGTACTATGTATGTGTATGATTGTTCATTTGTTCATTACTTATTTACTTTGTAGTTATTGGATGATAATGATACATTGATAAAACACTTGGATTATATGATTAAAAAGGATTAAATTTCTCTATTATTGATTCACCCCCCCCTCTCAGTAATCTAACAACCACTCCTTATTTGAATATTTGTTTCCCTCTCCCACCCAATGTGTTGTCCAGAGCTTGGTTTTCCTCTTAGCACTCCCACAAGCCCACTAGAATCCCCACCTTCCATTCCTAAAGCCCCTTGTGATGAATTCTGAATCCAAAAAATAATCCCATGGGATTTCTTCGACAAGGTTCATAAGGCCACCCATCCCTTGGAGGGGCGGGAGGGGGGATCATTTACACCTCTGAGGAATCCTATGTTTCCTTCTATGTGGGACTCGGGCATGCAAAAAAGTATTTCAATGATCTTATGGACCTTAATCTCACTCTTCTTATAGAAAACGAACATGGAATCTTGTAGATGCATATTTACAAGGACCCTATTCTCACCATAAACTAGATGGTTGGGGTGTTCCCTATGTAAAACTACACACTTTGGTCATTTTTTCAAGAAATCAAATGATTAGTTGGTCTATTTTATCACCTCACTCTTTCTCATGTTTTTAAGTAGCAGAACCAAGAAGCAGACAGACTCTCAAAAGTTTGTGTGGATATGGTTAGAGGATCCTAGAAAGGAAGAAAAAAAACCCAAATAACTCGCATGAAAATTCAATATCTTGGATCCAAATCTGAACAGAAAAAATTGATAGGTTTTTCTTCTTGTTTCTTAAGGAACTTTTCCAACATAACAATGAATTTCTTGCTATGTAATTATGAATATTTATAATGAAACTACAGGACAATAGACCGAGACTATAGTGATATGAAACAAAAATTGAAATGATACCAACATACATGTTTTGGCTTCTTTGACATCGATATGTTTCATATGCATCCAAGTTGAACACACATATGGGTACTCTTCTCTCTCAACAGATTTATAGTGGGCACTAGCCTCCACAATTCCATGGGAATCTACGGATGTAATTTTATTATTCTTGTAATAAAATTACTTGTTTTTTTTCCTTGGAAAAAAAAGGTATGGAAGACAAATATTATGTAAATGTTGTTGAATATCATGAGGAAGACCAAAATACCAATGACCAAGAATAATTTGAATTTGAACATGATGAGGAAGACCAAAATACCATTGACCAAGAATAAGTTGACTATGTCCTTGAAAAACATGAGATAAAGGTTGCCTATAGTTTGTGCACAACTTTGAAGGTTATGCACAATGTGAGTGTTGCAATATTTAAGGATGATAGTCAGGGATTTTGTGACTGCACAACAACCAAAAGAATTCAAGAAATGACAATGGTAATTGAATAGAAATATGTGACAAGAAATTACCCTAGCTTTATGTAGAAGTGGGTGGTTAACAATGAGGGTTTTGTTACAAGTATGTTGAGAGGTGTTGTTATAATTTTTTCTAAAAACATGGAAGAATTGTTCTAGATGAACAAAGGACATTATGATGAAGTGTCATTTCCACAAAGAAAATGTAGAATACATTTAATGGGTGAACATGCATATTTAACCCAAAGAAGAGGACTCCATTAGCAGAGATGACAACAAAAATATTGTAACAAAAAAAGTGGTTCATTATTAGAATATCAAGTGTTGGTGATGGTGCAAGAAAGCATGGAGGATATTGAGTATGTTTTACAACAGATTGTAGAGATAAATATGAGGACTAAAAATGAGGAATTTGCAACATGATATATGTGACATGGGACTAGGATACTCCCAATAATCATATTATTGCAATAACAAAGGATTCAAGGAGTAAGATGAAATATTCAATATGGGATGTGTAAAGTAGTAAATGGTCTAGACTATGGAGGATAAATAAAAAGAATAGAAAGAATGGGTCCAACAACAAGTGGTTGTCAATTTATCAACTATCTCGTGAACAATATGCTCATGTATTTTCATACCAAGGGAGTATAATGTAGGATCATCCTTGATGTATGGGCCATTTTCCCTCACCCAAATATATTTTCATTCTAGTTTTCTAATTTGTTAAATTCTAGTGACAATTCCTAGTATGCAATAAAGGGAAAAACACCACAACACAAACACCCATGCATAATTTGGAAGAAAATAAAGGGATGTGTTTTCACCAATGAAAAACACATATAATTTTTACTTGGCATCATGGCTCCCTAATAAGTGCCCATATATATTTACAAATACAAGTGCAAATGTGGAAGGTGGAAATGGAAGTTGGGCACCTGAATGAGTTGATGGATTTTTGGACTAGTATGTCCATAAATAAAGTGTCGCCTAAAAGGAAATCTCCTACTCACTTTGCATACTCTATAGCTTCAATCGATCAATGACCCCAACACAGGGTAGGATAATAAGAAAGCATTAGGAAAGGTGAATTGCATGCCCTCGAGAGAAGGCTCCATAGGTCTCCCAAGTTGACATATCCCTCTAGCCATTTCTAAAAAAAATGCATCTTGATGAACCCGGGAAGAGAAATGATGGATGGGAGCCCATAGTGGTTGATCATGAACTTGTTGTTAAAGGATGAGAACCTTCTCCTAAAGATAAAGACCCCCCTCCTACAACAATTTTTGTATGAGCAACTTCTCAATTTAACCATTCACTTTTTCTAGTTGATCTATTTAATTTGTGTTGGTTGCTACTTTTCTTGGACAATGTGGTCAGTTATGACACTTTGTTTTGTAGCCTTGCATGGAAAGTTTTAACTAGCTTGGTATTTTATCTTTTGGCCTTAGCGTGTTGCGGCTATCCTCATGGCTCTTTTTTTTAATAAAATGCAAACACTATATTTCTATATATTAGTAGAAACATGAAGCATTTTATATATCTAAAAACTTCACTAGAGTACATAACTTTGACAACACAACACGAAAGAAATAATGAGATTTTATGTGTCCAAATAGCTTAATCATGTTCACAACATTGTGTTCATAATATTATGGTATTTCTTAGGGACCTGATATGAGTAATAATGAGAGAATTTACTATTTAAAATAATAGAGTTTTAAATAATTTAACATGATTTATTATCTTCTAGATATATTTTGATACGCACAATTATGGGTGCTTTTTAGATGTTCACTAAAATGCTTCACTTTTAATAGAATTCATTAAATTATTTTTTTTCATTTTTGAACTATTTGTTATTGGGATTTGCATTTTGACATTTTGGATCAATTTTTAGAAAAGATTTAAATTATATTTTTGAATGGGTGAAATTGAATTTTTAACATAATGAGATTGCATATAAAAACATGCTAGAAAGAACATTTGAAAAAAGGGAAAAAATGTCAATAAAACAATTGTAACAATTGTAGGTAATGTTTAGCACTTTTCATCTATATGCAATGCATAGTTGTACATGGGTAAAAGGTGCACATGAAGGTTCTTTTGCGGTGTACCTTTTATCTTTTTATTAGATTAGGTGTTAAGTTGTAGACCATTTGTAATTGAGTGTACATTAGAATGTGTATTTCCCCTACACTAAGAGATAGGCAAGTGGTGTGGTTGATGGTCAAGATCTATGTTTTAAAGAGAAAATGTGTTGAAACCACAACCTTGGGTATTTGACTCATCGCCTCAAGTGCACTCGAAAGAAATCATCCTCTAAAATTTCCTCCTAATACTAGGGCTCTCTTGGTCTCTAATGTTGAACACACCGCCCACACTAAGCGAGGGGGTGAATTAGTGTGTGGACTTTTCTAACTTTTCTTTTACAAGTTAGCAGTTAAAACATAATTAAACAGATTAAGAACAATTAAATCATAATCACAACGGAAAACAGATACTAGATGTTTGTATAATATTTTGTATAATGTATATGTATATATGTGAATATAGTAATATGAATTTTCCCAGCACCAACTATTTTTTATCAGCACCAACTGAAGTAAGGAGAACCAACTCCTAGGAGATCACCAACTCTCAAGAAAGACCCAGCTTGCCACAAGACCTATCTTGCTGATAGAACGTAGGCTATCCAACTAGAGTTCATATAGTAGTTCAGCCAACTCTAGTTGCAGTGATCCATTATTGAATCAACTCTATCTCATTATCAGAGGTATACCATAAACGCTCATCACCGCACTTCATCTTCTCTTTGAAATTCGCGCCTTATTCTCTTTATCTTTACTCTTATATATTCACACCTTCTTCACTTCTACATCTCTCTGATCCACCTCTTAATTCTCCACAAGCACACCCTCCAGTGAATTAATCATGGTTGTATTTATAGTTGCTTATGCTCAAAACGTGTTTAAGTTATTGAGCTGACTTGTGCAACAAGTTATAACTAACTTGCTCATTTACAACAACTTTTGGGACCACCAGAGATCATCATTTCGGGTCTTCAACTTGACACCTAGAATCCCCTTTACTTTCATTAATCGATCACAAGTATGGATCAATTTTCTTCGTCTCTGTGATTATAGAAACCGACGCTTCCTTCAAACCATGTTCATATGATCATTGGCATAGAAACATAGGCTTATCAATTTAAGCGACGCATTACATTCTGCCCTTTAAATCTCTTTACCATATGACCAATGGTGGTGACCTCACATGAGGTGAGACGAGTGCTTGAGCATTTATCAATTCAACAGTCACGATTCAATCTCCCGATGAGATGGATGATTTCTGGGACTTTGGGTCTTCGGATATTATGCTTACGCTATCCTTCCATTGTATTTTGATCAACGATTGAGAGTACACTCGACATCAAATCGACGGTCGAGATCTCCTTCGTGTCTCCGGACTTCGAAGATCTCAAATCTCAACCGCTTCTTTCCTTCGTACGTCAATCTTCCAGAGTTGTCAATCCACTGATGCATGTCCCTTTCGTATCAATGGTTGAGATCTCCTTCGGGTCTCTGGACTTTGGAGATTTAAAATCTCAACCCCTTCTTTCCTTCGTATGTCAATCTTCTGGAGCTGAAAATCCACTGACCCATCTCCCTTTCAGATCAACGACTGTGATCCTTTCGCGTCTCTGGGCTTCAGAATTATCAAGTCTCAACTTTCACTGTAGTATGATCAACGGTTGAGAATACTCACGAAGTGATATTTCAGATCGGACAACTTATGTCCGCTTCGGGACTTCGACGTTCAGAACTTCGAAGGTTTCGAATAGACGCAGATCCATTTTCCTCCGGAGTGATCACCTAATGTGGTAAGTCATAATACGGTGGAGATCGCTTGCTGTCGGTTAACATTTCCTCTTACTTTATCCTTCCACTGTATTAGATCGATGGATGAGAATGCTCCCGAAGTGATCTTTAGATTGGGCGTCTTGTGTGCACTTCGGGACTTTGGGACTTTAGGCAAGTGCTGGTGGTAAAACTCCTGAAGAAAAAATCCCAGAGTGACATAACTTACTTACGTCACTTGATGATGTGTCATGAGCTGAGTAGTTGCCACGTGTCACTCATATTCGTGATTTGAATGTACCTGAAATGTTGATTTCAACTTGACACTTTTCATTCTCTGACTGTGCCATGTGTCCTTGCTCATGTGGACTACTGATTTGGTCTGTCACAGTTTCTTGTTGACGTGGTCTGCCACATGTCCTTGTAGATGTGGTTAGACACATGTCCATGCTGACATGGTCTGCTGACGTGATCTACCATGTGTCCTTTCTGACATGGTCTGCCACACATCCTTACTGACGTGGTCTGCTACATGTCCATGCTGATGTGGTCTGCTAACAGAAATTTGGATAATCGAATTCTCAAACTTTGTGCCCCATTTATTCTATCCTTCACTTAATGTGATCTGGCAGCTGATGGATGTTTGGGTGATTGAGATCTTGTATCTCAACCATTGCTTATCCCATCCTTCCACTTACTTTCAATCTGGCAGCTGGCAAGATTTCGAATAAACAAGATCTTAGATCTGTATTCTTATCATGTCCTTCCACTCAAAAGTGATCCAACGGTCGATGTGGACTCTTCGAAGCATATTAACGGCCGACGATGATTGTGGAACCACAAATTTTGAGTGATTTAACTCGACACACAAAAATCCACAATTTGAAGTTGTGCATTGTTGGTGAGTCAACCACAATCGTCAATCTTTGAAGTTGTAATGTCTGACAGTCCTGACTAATTGCGGGATTGGAAATAGAATGATGTTTAATTCTCCTTTCGATCTTCGCAATCTATCCCTGTCCTTGATCTGGCGATTGCACATCTGAAGGTCACAACTCAATCCGAATTAATCTGATCATTTGTTGGATCAACCGCAGTCGTCGATATTCGAGTCTATGAGATATGACGATCTAGACCAATTTTGGGATTGGAACTAGTGAGTCATTTAATTCTCCTTCCGATATCTGCAATCTATCCTTGTCGTTGATATGGCTTGCAGATCCGACGGTCAAGATCCTCCAATGGTCCTCAATCCCACGTTCACTCATATTATCGAAGTCTGTAATATTTAAATGATCAACATGGTCAATTTCTTGATCGGATGGCTGCTGATGTTTCTCACCCTAATCAGACGGATGTTGAGGCTTCTCACTCTGAGCTTACTCTTTTCCTTTCGAGCTTTGATCTCTGCATTTGCTAACACTCTTGATATTTTATCATAGGAACATTGTTGATCCTATCATGATCAACAATAATCATGAATTGTTTCATATTGTTCGCTTCTTCTGCTAACTGATATACTGTGCAATGTGCTCTTCCTTCTGAGCTCTGATCTTCATTCACTTTTTTACTTCATTTTCCCTTCTGAGCTTTGATCTTAATATTGTTTGTTTCTTCTTCTAATTGATATACTGTTGACATCAATGAAAATATGTCCAACAATATCCCCCTTTTTCATTGAGGGCAACACACTAACTTCATATAAAAAACTCCCCCTGTGATGATGCTTTCCTCTTATGAAGTTTCTTTTCTCTCCCCCTTTGACATCAATGGCAAAGGGTTTTTCCTCCTGTGGTAAAGCTATGTATGTTACTGACCAGGATCTAAACTTGGGTAAGTCTTCCTACAATCATGTTCTGCCTGCCATAACTTAATGACTCCCCCTGTCAATATGCTCTCTCTCTGCTTCTGACTACTCTCCCCATTTGTTTCTAAAAAGGTAGCTCTTCCTGACAAGGTTTCTTCCCCTGTTAATTTACTAACTTCTTATATCAGTTGATTGAGATTTTTATGTTTCAAATGAGTAGTCTTCATGATACCAATTTTTGTAGTGATCATGTCTTTTCAAAATTTAATCTAATTACTTTCTTATTTACTAACCAAAACTTCCCCTGAGTTTTTACTGACTGTTCTCCCCCTTTGTTTCTAAAAGGGTATCTTTTTCTGATAGGGTCTCTCCTCTTGTTATCTCTACAGGATGTCATGTACATCATTTTATACATCAGAATGTTTCTTCTGTGGATGTCGTTGTCCTACTGGAACACTGTGCAATTGTAGCTCATATTTTTCAAACTCTTGGATATGCCCATTGATTCTCATCGATTTCTAACCAGATGTATCCATCTTTATCCAAGATGCTTCTTTACTATACATTGATCTAAAGTTGTCTGAGAAAGTTTATACTATGCTTGTAACATGACTAACATTCTTTTTGCAACAATCAAATTCACTCATGTTTACTTGTTCAGTCTTTTCTATCCACATCTGTGAGTGTCCTGGTTTCTTGAACTTTGTTCTCTGATCATCTATTACTGCAACTTCATTTTTCTTCCATATTCCTTTTACTCTTTTTTTCATGTTGTATAAATCATTTCTCATTGACTATTTTCTTGAGTTCCAATAGTTATGGGATTTGTGGCCATGTCCACCACAACTATAGCATCTCATAGTGTAGCAATGTGTAGAAATATGTCCAACATGATTGCAGTTCCAACATCTTATAC
>ML782493.1:1122321-1140240 GCA_009831015.1 Picea engelmannii | reverse complement strand
ATGTTTTGATTGTGTGCATACCATAAGAAATGGAGGAGGAATTTACAATAGAAAATATGCAAGCAGATTTGCAAGAAAGTGGAGTTGAAGAGAAATACAATTGAGGGAGTATGTGGGAACTTTTGATTCCCATAATATTTTTTCCATTGATTTGTTTGTAGGCATGGAATATTAATATGATGTGAATGTTGTTGAATATGATGAGAAAGACCAAAATACCAATGACAAAGAATAAATTGAGTATTTCCTTGAAAAATATGAGATGAAGGTTGTCGATAGTTTGTGCGCAACTTTCAAGGTTATGAAAAATGTGAATGTTGCAATATTTGAGGATAATAGATAGAGAGTTTGTGACTACAAAAAAAACAAATGCATTCAAGGAATGATAGTGGTACTTGAAGAGAAATATGTGACAACTTGAAGTAGAAGTGGGTGGTTAACAATGAGGGTTTCGTGACAAGTATATTGAGAGGTGGTGTTGTATTTTTTTTTTAAACATGGAGGAATTGTTCTATATGAACAAATGATATTGTGATGAAGTGTCATTTACATAGAAAATATAGAATAAATTTAGTGGTTGAACATGCATAGTTAATCCAAAGAAGAGGAATCCATTAGCAGAGATGACGACAAAGAGATTGCAACAAAAAAAGTGGTTCACTACTAGTGTATCAAGTGTTGATGATGGTGAAAGAAATCATGGAGGCATGGCTGCAATTGTCTTATGATATCCTGGGTTCCTGAGATATGGCACATTATGCATTTCCTTCAAAAATGCATTTTTCAGGTCACTGGAATTCAACACATATACCTTGTCTTTGTACATGAGAATTCCATCTTCTTTTAGCTCATAAAAAATAAATTTCTGCTAAAACTTACCTTGTTGTAATGTTCCTTTTATTTTAAAATATTGCTCATCTAAATTTGTTGTTTTCGTGATTTGATATTTCATATCATTACTGTACAAGCTAAAATCTTTGATCAAAATTAGCGAATAAGAATTGATGAGCATTCAGAGGATCTCAAGGCTGCAATTACTAGACGTTTTGTTATCTCTAGAGACATACTTGTTGATGAGTGGATCTTAGGGATATCATTACCGTGTGTACTACTTGTCCAGAGACCAATGGGATAAGAAGTTTTCCAAACTAGAGATTGACCATATTCTCCTATTAGTCCGTCAATGGAGAGTTGTCAATGATAGAATTTGAAATTTTCTAGCCTAGTGTGTTTCTATCAATAGTTCAAATACTAGTGTTCCTGGTTGTTGTGCGAGAAATATTAAATGGTTGTGCATAATTAAGATCAATTACAATTTCATATTAACTATCTATACGAATCCCACTACAACAATCCCAACCATAAAAAGAATCCATGTTGTTTCGTGTAGGCACTCTAGCAAGTCGAAGTGTTGCTCCAAAGCTCATAAACCCTGTTTTATTTACAGAGTTGGAAGTGTATCTGCATTTCCATTAGGAAAAAACCATCTTGATGATTTCCTTACATTGATAACAAACCATTAACACTTCCAACTTATCAACTACGCACACTTTACTCTTTCATTCATTGCTATGGGGAAAATATTCAGTTTATTGTGGTACACAACTTTTAGAAAGAAGACCAAGAAGTTGGTGGTTCTTTAGAGAATGAGAAACAACATTTCAGAGCTTGAAGATCATAAAGATTCACAGATTCGAAAGCATCAAATAGACATTCACAAGAATCAAGATAACCTGCAAATGGTTCTTTTGTAAGTTTTATTGTTCTTTCTGAAACTAAGATTGGATTAAGTCATTGTAAACATGTGCATTTTCGATAGAAGCTAACACCCTCCATTTGTTGCTTGCGTTTTTGAGTTTGATTGTAAAGTGTAAATTTAGGGTGGAGTTGTAAGGAACCTTGTGAGTTGTGTCTTTAATATGGTTTGAGTTGAGGAACTATTAGAGTTACTAAACACTCTAGTCCTATGTTGGATGCAGGTCGAATCAGAAAGAAAGGCTATTTTTGGAGGGGAAGCATGCATGAGGAAAAAGACAGCTGGAAGGAAAAACAACACGCGTGCATGCATGGAAGACCTAACGACGCTAGGGTTAGGGTTTTTATAATGCATTGTAATGGTTGGTGAGCCGAAGATATAAATAAGTAGTACTTAGGAGAGAGAGGGGGGAAAACCGAGAGAGATAGAGGGACACAAGGAGAGAGAATTGTAAGAACTATACGAATCATTCAGGTGGTGAGTTAAGGAAGGAGTGAGCAACTCGATCCTGAGGGTTAGATCACAGGCTAAGGAGCCTGGTGCGGTCTAATCAGCCTCACAGGGATCGAGGAGCTTGTGGGAGAGAGGATGAACTAAGACTGTAACCACGTGTGGCGTGATATCTTTCTAAACTATAATAAATGATCTAGAACCAAATCTTTGTGGATATATCCCAGAAGGGGCTGAACCACGGTAACACTGTTTTATGTGACTATATGAATGCGTCTTTGTGTCTGATTAGTTTATGAATGTTGAATAAATGAAGTAACTAAGTAGATCTAGTATTTTACATGCATGCATAGAATAAATGTTATAACTAGATGTTAAATGGACTGAATAAAGGTTGCGGCGCACAAACACAAATCTCGCTCAATCCTAGGATGAAAACACCTGAGTATTGCAACCACCCATAGAACTATCTCAGGTGAGATTGCATAGTGCACTCCGTGTACTGATTTGCCTTCTGGTTTGCCAAAGGAGTCGATAGTCTTTAAGGGATTTTGTTGGGAAGCTTATTAGTTCTAAACCAGGGTCAAACTGTAAGGGTCAATGAGAACAAAATACCCCATAAGGAATCTTCAATACCAGTAGAAGCAAACTAGATAGATAAAAGGTAAGCCAACAAATGGTTATGTTTCCAGCTGATTGGAAGGAAATGGGATTGAGCATATGAGATATGTTGAAGAAGCGTCAAAAGAATACAGGATCAGACTACAACAAGGTGAAAGAATGTGAATCTAAAAGGGGATGTTGAGACCGTGGAATCCCACAAAGGCAAATATAGAGAGCTGGTTGAAGACAAAGGAGCTAGATTTGCGCAGAAAGATAATAGAAACCTAAATCTAACACTGCGTAAATATCTGGACAAGTACGTATTCACCGACTTGCATGAATTATTTTTCTGTGATTTCCCACACATATTGCAGGAGTGGATCAAAAGATTGAAATACAACCATCCGACGAATCGGATCAGATGGCTAGAGTGGAATCCTGAAGAGATCGCGCAGTTATAACGAGTTGATAATAAGTTTATGCATGCAGTAGATTTCTGGCTAGACAACATTGTTGTCGGATTTATCATAGAGTTTGCAGTACATACAACAAAGTTGTACAGTGCAACTAAACAAGAATTCTTGAAGGGACCTCGAGGTAGGCACATCAGATCATTATATGCTTCCATTAAGATATTTCTATATAACAAAGGTGTAATGACAATGGATTCAGACAACTAAACTTCCCTGCGTGCATGGGGGAAGGGGGGAAGCACTGACAGGAAAGGGAGAAATGGAAGAAGAAGGTAATAAAGGAAAGAAGGAGGAGGCCTTGGACCCAATTATGATGGACCACGACTAGATCAAGAAGATCATGGCGACAACTGGAAAGACGCGTAGTGGAGTACCCTACCAATATAAGGTGAACACCAAGAAGAGAGTTGTAGCCGTAGTCGCGAGGGAAGGCTTGGCAAGTGATGAGGAGGAGGTAGAGGATCTTCTGGCTATGGAGTAGATTGAGGAAATCCTACGCGCGACATATGAGAGGAAGATAAGAGGTCCAAGAGCAGAAGTAGAAGGCATCACCCCTATCCATATCCGTGTCAGTGTGGAACCCATAAACCCATGTGCGACTAATACACCAAGAAGAACACCACCATTTAGACAACCGAATTTCAGGAGAAGGAAGACACCAGAAAGTACATCTACACAAGGAACAACAACTGGGGGAGCCAATTCAGGAAGCAATAGTCAAGTATCTACACCACGCCAAGGTAGTAGTATAGTATTTAAGATGGAAGGACATGATACAACCATCAGGTTACCAGAATTCAAAGGAGAAGCGTCGGAGGACCTGGAGAAGCACCTGTTTATCTGTGAAAATATTTGGGAATCAAAACAGATCACGAACAAGGACACTAAACTTGCACATTTAGCTATCATGCTAAGATATCGCGCACTGGATTGGTATATGAGTTTATCTACAAACAGTCTATCAAGGACAACCAGAATGATTGGAGATATCAAGAAGTTGTTGATAAATGAGTTCCAGAAGCCGAGTTCAGAGGATAAATACATGAACAAGATGATAGAGATTAGACAGAAACGCAGATAATTTGTATGGGAGATTGACCAGAGATTCAAACGACTAAAGGGAAAGATAAAATACGTCATGATAGATATGCATCATAGGCACCTGTTCGTCATTTCACTGTTACCACACTTGAAATATCCACTGCAACAAAAAAAGTTTCAGATGCAGACAGAGGCTTTCCAAGCAGCCTTGCAACTGGAAGAAAACCAATATCATAAGACAGATCTGTAACACACCCACTACGGGAATTAATAATTTTTGGCTTTTTCCTTCTTTTCCTCGAGGAACAGAATCCCCGAATTCCTATGGGGCCTGATGCAGACCCTACCATCCCTTATCCTTACCCATATGACTGTTGGCTATGACCACAACGTTACCAGAGAGGTTCTTCCGGCTTTCGCGATTTGGGAAATCGCGATGCATGTGTTCCCCTGCTCTCTTGTCTCTCGAAGTGTCAAAATCTGAAAGGAACCAATAGTTCGTCACATCTAACAATGCCTCAGATTAAAACCTGGCATTCCACCTTTCGGAGTTTTGCGTACTGGGTTTTCACGATAGAAGAGGATGAGGGGTTCATACCCTTCGATTTTTCGGGTGCCGAAACACCGAAAACCAAATCTACACGCGCTAAGCCATATCGATATTTCACAAGCTGGGAATTTGGGACTGGCGTGTACCAGAGACTTGCCTTTAGATATCCCGGGTGCCGAAATACTGAGACATCAAGACTTATCCGCGCTATTATTATTTCGGGGTTTCGCGATATGCGCAGACAAGAGGTCTCGCACTTAGGTTTCCCGGGAGCCGAAACTCCTAAGCCTATATTCATCGCTAAGCTCATTTTGGGGTTTCTCAAGTCGGGACTTCGTGATTGGCGAGTACAAGGGAACTGACCCTTGGGTTTCCCGGGTGCCGAAACACCGAAACATCCAAACTCTAGACATGCTATGCCATTTCGGGGTTTCACAAGTCGGGATTTCAGGATTGGAGAGTACAAGAGACTTGCCTTTAGATATTCTGGGTGCCGAAACACCGAAACACCATATCTCATCTACGCTATGCTGATTTTGGGGTTTCGTGAGTCAGGATTTTGGGACTGGCGAGTACAACGAATCTTACCCTTAGGTATCCCGGGTGCCGAAACATCGAAACATCAAGACTCTAATCACGCTACACTATTCCAGGGTTTCGCAAGTCAGGATTTCGGGACTGGCGAGTACAAGGGAACTTACCCTTAGGTATCACGGGTGACAAAACACCGAAACATCAAGACTCTAATCATGCTACACTATTCCAGGGTTTCGCAAGTCGGGATTTTGGGACTAGTGAGTACAAGAGACTTGCCTTTAGATATCCCGGGTGCCGAAACACCGAAACACCATATCTCATCCACGCTATTATCATTTCAGGGTTTCGCAAGTTGGGATTTTGGGACTGGCGACTGCAAGGGAACTTACCCTTAGGTATCCCGGGTGCCGAAACACCGAAACATTAAGACTCTAATCACGCTACGCTATTCTGGGGTTTCGCAAGTCAGGATTTCAGGACTGGCGAGTACAAGAGACTTGCCTTTAGATATCCCGGGTGTCGAAACACCAAAATACCATATCTCGTCTGCGCTATTATCATTTCGAGGTTTCACAAGTCAGGATTTCGGGACTAGCGAGTACAAGGGAACTTACCCTTAGGTATCCCAGGTGTCGAAACACCGAAATATCAAAATCTGAGGGAACCATTCTCTCTGATGCAAGGTTTCCAAACTTAGGCCATCCAATCCTTTAGCGGGTTCTTGGGAAATTATCACCAAGATTGGTGACCTGACTAAAAGGCATTCTTAAATTATCGAGCTATGAAATCTGTGATAGGGGTGAGGTAAACTCGTAAGTTTTCTAAAATGGTAGTCCTTTTAGGGAACTCACTCAGGCTCTAGAATGTAATGGAACTTTCCGGAAGAAGGTGCCTTTGGGAAATCAAACTAGGGCATAGCGTGAGTCAAGTACATGGGACACTTTCAAGGGGACTGGCTCATAATATGAACTTATTCATTCTATACTTAAACCGATTGTGGTCATATAAGTATAAGCATGCATCCATTATTTCTGATCAAAACACTAGGTAAACACTTCTATACAGAAATCAATCATTTATGAGTATACAAACATGATCATGCGTCCATTATATTCAGTTCAAGATACGAGATATAAACACTTATCAGAAAACACCAAGTGATGCAACTGCTGAGAGGGGTGCTTGTTTCCACCCAACCGTAGGCTCAGTGACTCCAAATGGATTTACCACTAGCCACCCCTGAGCTAGACCACGATGCTTTGAGACTCAGTCTCTTACTTCTCGCTCGTCGAAAGTCCAGGATGAAGGTTACTCTCCTTCTCCTCTGCTCATGACTCAATGTATTTTCCCGGAGTTCTTCTGGTTCTCCTCTTCCGTGATTCCTGTCACGCATGTATGTGTGTTCTCCACTCTTCCCCCCCGCCTTCCACACTTCTTTCCTCCTACGAGGTTGCATGTGGCATGAAATTCCCTGTCCGATGGTTAGGTCTAAGAGCTTCTACGGATGGGCGGTTCCCCCACCCCCTCATTTACTCTTGAGGAGCCTCCTCACCTACCATCCGGGCGGGTAATTCATTTCGGGGTCTGAGAGTGAGCTTTGGTTTTCCTGAGCACATACAAACTAGTATGGTTTTGGTTCGATGGAAGTTAACGTAGCCACTCCCGGCCCCTTCCACCACCTCTCATCAGCCATCATGATATATTTTTAGCACATCCCCCTCTCAGCAGTCATGCAACACATATTCATACATCATTTACATTCCTCGGACCTCTTATACAAAGGTTCGTTAAATCAAACATTCACAATCTTTGAGTTTTCCATAGTTCTTGGCCAGTATAGTTATTTTTACAGACTGGGGGAAACAGGGTGTTACAATTCCCTCCCCCTTAAAGGAACATCATCCTCGATTTTTTATCTATCAATATGACATGTATGTATAGGGGTAAACAAAATCGGATATGCTTGTTTCATGGCATTTTCCATTTCCCATGTAGCCTCATCTGGGCTAAAATGTTTCCACTGCACCTTGACCTGTGCAATTGTTTGGTTCCTGAGCGAGGTTTCCTTTCTGTCCAGTATGCATTGAGGTTCTGGTAGAAATTCTCCCTCAGGTTCCACCTGGATCATAGACCAGTGAATTATATGATTAGAATCATGTACATATTTCTTCAGTAATGAAACATGGAAAACATTATGTGCCTTTACTGTGGGAGGAAGTGCTAGCCTATAGGCTACAGGTCCCACTCTATCTAGAACCTCAAAGGGTCCACAATATCGAGGTGCCAACTTGGCACAAGCTCCCATCTTCAGGGAACTCTTCCTGGGCCTAACTCTAAGATATACTTGGTCTCCCACCTGAAACTCTCTTGGAGTTCTCCTTCTGTCGGCGTAGCTTTTCTGTCGGTTTTGAGCGACCTTTAGATTTTGTTTTATCTGAGTCACTTGTTGTTCCATTTATTTCAACATGTCGGTTCCAATAGTAACTCTATTTATGGGATTACTCCAACTGAGTGGAGTGTTGCAGGGCCTACCATAGAGGACTTTGAAAGGACTCATCTTCAGGGATTCTTGGTAGTCGTTGTTGTAGGCAAATTCCACTAGTGGCAGGTAGTCTTCCCACCTTTTGGGTTGATGCATTATATGCATTCTTAGCATGTCTTCTAACATTTCGTTCACTCTTTCCATCTGTCCATCGGTTTCGGGATGATAGGTTGTGCTAAATAGTAACTTGGTCTCCAAACCAACCATTAGTGATTTCCAAAAGTTGGAAGTAAATTTCGTTTCTCTGTCAGTTACGATCTCTTTCGGCATACCATGCAGTCTAAATATCTCCTTCATGAATAGGTTGGCGATGTCTATTGCCTTACAAGTCGACTTGACGGGGATAAAATGAGCGGACTTTCTCAATTTATCCACCACTACCATGATGGCGTCATTCTGTTTGGTCGAGGTTGGTAATCCTATGATGAAATCTATGGAGATGGTTTCCCATTTCCATTCTGGGATTGGTAGAGGTTGTAATAATCCTGCTGGGTGTCAATGTTCTGCTTTGACCTATTGGAACTCTATGCATTTGGCTAAGTACTCGGCTATGTCCTTCTTCAACCCAGGCCAGTAGAATTGTTTCCTGGTGGCCGTGATCATATTCTGGTATCCTGGATGACCAATATAGGGTCTTTTGTGCAATTCATCCATTATGAACCTCTTCAAGTCGTCACAATTTGGGATATACATTTTGTTTCTGTAAGTGAGAATACCTCCTTCCATCATCTGGTAGCCTCCATACTTTATCCCTGTGGGTTCTTGCTGCAGGTACGAGGTCACGGTCTGGAAGAATGTGTCTGTCTCTTGTGCATTTCTAACTCTTTCCTTGACATTCGTCTCACAGGTGCTTATCGCTGCCAGGTGAATTATTTTCATGCTTCTGCTAAGGGCATCGACCACCCTATTTTTCTTTCCCTTAATATGTTTGATTTCAAAATAAAACTCGTTGAGGAGGGCCATCCTCCTATCTTGTCTGGCATTGAGCTTTGGTTGGTCAAATAGATATCGTAACCCAAAATGGTCTGCCATAAGTACAAATTTTCTCCCCAGGAGGTAATGCCTCCACATTTTTAAGGCGTGTACTATGGCGGCCAGCTCTAGAACATGGGTCACATAGTTGATTTCGTGCCCATTCAATTTTCAGGATTCGTAGCAGACCACACTTCCTCCTTGCATAAGGACTCCTTCGAGCCCTTCCTTGCAGGCATCAGTGCACACGAGGAAGTCAGCTTTGGGGTCGGCGATCTTCAACACGAATGCATGTGTCAGTAGATGTTTCAGGGTTTGAAATCTTTCTTCACATTTTTGTGTCCATGTGAATTTTGTCCCTTTTTTCTGGAGGGCAGTGATTGGACACCCAATCTTGGAGAATCCTTTTATAAATCTCTTATAGTATCCAGCCAAGCCCATAAAGGATCTGATATCCGAAACATCCTTTGGGGTAGGCCATTCCATGATAGACCTGATCTTATTAGGGTCTACTGCTACCCCTTCTTCAGATAGGACATGTCCCAAGTAATGTATTTGCTTCTGGAAAAAGTCACACTTGCTAAATTTGGCATAGAGTTGATGTTGTCTTAGCACTTGAAGCACAAGCCTAAGGTGTTCCTCATGTTCCTCTCTATTCTTGGAGTAAATTAATACATCATCAATAAAAACCAGTACAAATTTGTCTAGGAATTTGTTGAGCACATTGTTCATCAAGCACATAAAAGTGGCAAGGGCATTGGTTAACCCAAATGGCACTACCACAAACTCATAGTGACTATATCTCGTCCTGAAGTAGTTTTGTGGATGTCTTCACCCTTGATTCAAACTTGATGATATCCCAATCTCAAGTCAATCTTTGAGAAGATAGAGGCACCTCCCAATTGATCGAACAAGTCATAAATCCTGGGTAAGGGGTACTTGTTCTTTATAGTTACCTTATTGAGTTGTCTATAATCTATGCATAGTCGGAGGGTACCGTCTTTCTTTTTCACAAACAGGATTGGTGCTCCCCATGGAGACACGCTGGGCTGGATATAGCCTCTATCCATCATTTCTTTCAGTTGTAATTTAAGCTCAACTAGCTCAGGTGTGCTCATCCTGTAGGGTGTCCTAAACACTGGCACCGCTCCTGGTGCAAGTTCTATTGAGAAGTCGATGTCCCTTCTCGAAGGTAGACCCGGTACTTCTTCAGGAAATACATCTCTGTATTCTCTCAGTGTGGGGTGGTCTTCGAGGCTTGGTTTGTCACCTTCAATTGGTTTCAACACCTATATTGCATATAGTGGACATCCTTTTCTGCAATACTTTCTCATTTGAAGAGCTGATATTTGTCTCACTGAGACAGGTTTTTGGATCCCTTGAAGGGTTATTCTCCTTCCTTCTTTACTTACGCATTCCAAGGTTTTATGGTAACAGTCCAGTTTGGCTTTATGAGTGGCTAGCCAGTCCATACCAATCAACATATCATACGATCCCCGTGGTAATATGTTAAGGGTTGCTTGGGTGGGGAATTCGCCCATAATGAATTGGCAGGCTGGTATGACCTTTGCTACCCTTCTTTTAGTGCCAGTGGCTAAATGTACCAACCATGGCTCGACATTTTTATGTGGCTGTAGTTTAAATTTATCAACAGCCTTAGGGGCTATATAACTCAAATTTGAACCAGGGTCAATCAGAGTAGACACTAGATGGTTGGTGATCATACCTTCTATTTCCACCACTGAAGCTTGGTGGTTAGCTTGGTTATTATCCAAGGCTTCATAAATTTGCGGCACACTCCTGGCCACGTCATTAACGGTGGTAGCTTCTTGAACATTGTAAATTATCCGGTTGTTCTGTTGTCGGTGCGGGCAGTACCTCAGTAGATGTTCTTCTCCACAACCCCAGCATTTCAAAGGTTCTCTCTTTGGGTTATCAGTCTTTACTAGGGTAGATCCAGAAAGTTTATTTCCGCCCAAAGAGAGAAATTTCTGCTGGTGTACACTTCAGGCTGGGAAGCTCATCCTTGAGATCTTTTTATAGTTCTTAAACCTTGGGAACTTAAACCCCTTTTTTTCTGAAATTTCAAATTATTTTTCTGCTTCCAGCCTTCATGGGGTTCTGTCTAACGCCCAAGTTGTTCATAACAATATCTTGCCTTTCAAATAGTGTCCTCTAGGGTCTTTGGTTCATCAAATTCAATCCTATTTTGATAATCCTTAGGTAGTCCACTGATGAATCGTTGCACCTTTTCCATTTCTAGTTTTATATAGGGTACGTACCTCAACAATTCGAGGAATCTGCTGACATATTATTCTATGGTGCGTTGCCCCAGCTTGAGTTCATAAAATTCTTTATTCTTTTCGTCGAAATACTTTTCTGACAGATACTTCTTCCTGAAGTTTCTCTCAAACCGTTCCCAAGACAGGTCTTCTTCATGAATCCCTTTCACATTCTTAAGGTCTTCCCACCAAATGGAAGCCTTTCCATTCAAGTTGAAGGTGGCTACTAGGGCTTTCAAATTTTATGAGAAGTCATGGACTCTGAAATAATTCTTTAGTCCAAGCATCCAGGCCTCTGCTTCCTCTCCCTTCTTTATTTCACCGTCGAAGGAGGGTGGTTTGGCCTTCTTGAACTCTTTGAGATTATGAGTCTTGGAAAGTTTTCGCTTCTTTTGTTTTCTTCAGGAATGAGAACTAGTTTTGCTGCTAGAAGATCCCTCTGAGTCATCAGCTTCCTTTCCATAAGAATCATCCGACGCTTGTCCCTTATCTCTGGGGTGGACTTTTCTTGAGGTACTCCTCTCAATGTGGCCACTGACATGACCATGTTTCTGTATCTCAGGTTCATGCTGCAATTGTCTTTGTATGTCGGATAAACTCTGTAGTAAGACTGCATTAATTTTCATTTTCTTCTCTTTATTTTTTATCATCCTCTCGTTGTCAGCCTTGCATCTCTGTAGTTCGACCATGAGACTCCTCACATTCTCAGCTAGATATGGAGGGGTCCCTACCACCCTCCTTTCGTCAGACTCTTCATCTCTATTGTAGGAGCCATCCCCCACTTCATGGTGAGTCACCATTCTATACATCTGTAATTTCCCATGGTTGATCGTCCGCTTGTGTGCAAAATAAATACACTTGTTGTTAGTCAATATTTATATACATTCATAACCCGCACAATATTCATATTTTTTTTTTCCACATGCATACACACAATAGGGGTTTTTCATTCTTAACTTCAACTTTTGATTGAGGGGGTCAAGATAAAGAGTTACTCCTTTTAACAGTACTTCGAATGGAGTCTTTGCGCAACCCGTTCTTGAGTCCAAACAGGCCAAGTGTTGTAACCATGCTCTGATACCAATTTGTAACACACCCACTACGAGAATTAATAATTTTTGGCTTTTTCCTTCTTTTCCCCAAGGAACAGAATCCCCGAATTCCTATGGGGCCTGATGCAGACCCTACCATCCCTTATCCTTACCCGTGTGATCGTTGGCTATGACCAAAGGCCTTACCAGAGAGGTTCTTCCAGCTTTCACGATTCAGGAAATCGCGATGCATGTGTTCCCCTGCTCTCTTGTCTCTCGAAGTGCCGAAATCTGAAAGGAACCAACAGTTCATCAAATCTAACAATGCCTCGGATTAAAACCTGGCATTCCACCTTTCGGAGTTTCGCATACCGGGTTTTTGCGGTAGAAGAGGACGAGGGGTTCATACCCTTCGGTTTTCTGGGTGCCAAAACATCGAAAACCAAATCTACACACACTAAGCCATATCAGGATTTCACAAGCCAGGAATTCAAGACTGGCATGTACCAGGGATTTGCCTCTAGATATCCCGAGTGCCGAAATACCGAGACATCAAGACTTATCCGCGCTATTATTATTTTGGGGTTTCGCGATATGCGCAGACAGGAGGTCTCGAACTTAGGTTTCCTAGGAGACGAAACTCCTAAGCCTATATTCATCGCTAAGCTCATTTCGGGGTTTCACAAGTCGGGGCTTCGCGACTGGCGAGTACAAGGGAACTGACCCTTGGGTTTCTTGGGTGCTGAAACATCGAAACATCCAAACTCTAGACATGCTATGCCATTTTAGGGTTTCGCAAGTCGGGATTTTGGGATTGGCAAGTATAAGAGACTTTCCTTTAGATATCCCGGGTACTGAAACACCGAAACACCATATCTCATCTGCACTATGCTAATTTCGGGGTTTCGCAAGTCGGGTTTTCAGGACTGGCGAGTACAAGGGATCTTACCCTTAGGTATCCTGGGTGTCGAAACACTGAAACATCAAGACTCTAATCACGCTACACTATTCCGGGGTTTCGCAAGTCGGGATTTCAGGACTGGCGAGTACAAGGGAACTTACCCTTAGGTATCCCAGGTGCCAAAACACCGAAACATCAAGACTCTAATCACGCTACACTATTCCGGGGTTTTTCAAATCGGGATTTTGGGACTGGTGAGTACAAGAGACTTGCCTTTGGATATCCCAGGTGTCGAAACACCATATCTCATCCATGCTATTATCATTTTGGAGTTTCTCAAGTCGGGATTTCGGGACTGGCGAGTGCAAGGGAAATTACCCTTAGGTATCCCGGGTGTTGAAACACAGAAACATCAAGACTCTAATCACGCTACACTATTCTGGGGTTTCACAAGTCAGGATTTCAGGACTGGCGAGTACAAGAGACTTGCCTTTAGATATCCTGGGTGCCGAAACACCAAAACACCATATCTCATTCGCACTATTATCATTTCGGGGTTTCGCAAGTCGGTATTTCGGGACTGGCGAGTACAAGGGAACTTACCCTTAGGTATCCCAGGTGTTGAAACACTGAAACATCAAAATCTGAGGGAACCATTCTCTCTGATGCAAGGTTTCCAAACTTAGGCCATCCAACCCTTCAGCGGGTTCTTGGGAAATTATCACCAAGCTTGGTGACCTGACTGAAAAGCCTTCTTAAATTACCGAGCTATGAACTCTATGACAGGGGTGAGGTAAAATCGTATGTTTTCTAAAATGGTAGTCCTTTCAGGGAACTCACTCCAGCTCTAGAATGTGATGGAACTTTCTGGAAGAAGTTGCCTTCAAGAAATCAAACCAAGGCATAGCGTGAGTCAAGTACATGGGACACTCTCAAGGGGACTGACTCGTAATATGAACTTATTCATTCTATACTTAAACTGATTATGGTCATATAAGTATAAGCATGCATCCATTACTTATGATCAAAACACCAGGCAAACACTTCTATACAGAAATCAATCATTTATGAGTATACAAACATGAGCATGTGTCCATTATATTCAGTTCAAGATACGAGATATAAACACTTATCATAAAACACCATGTGATGCAATTGCTGAGAGGGGTGCTCGTTTCCACCCAACCATAGGATCAGCGACTCCAAATGGATTTACCACTAGCCACCCCCGAGCTAGACCACGATGCTTTGAGACTCAGTCTCTTACTTCCCGCTTGTTGGAAGTCCAGGACGAAGGTTACTCTCCTTATCCTCTGCTCATGACTCACTGTATTTTCCCGTATTTCTTCTGGTTCTCCTCTTCCACGATTCCTGTCACGCATGTATGTGTGTGCTCCACTCTTCCCCCCCCTTCAACACTTCTTTCCTCCTATGAGGTTGCGTGTGGCACGAAATTCCCTATTTGATGGTCAGGTCTGAGATCTTCTATGGATGGGCGGTTCGCCCCATCCCCTCATTTACTCTTGAGGAGCCTCCCCACCTACCATCTGGGCGGGTAATTCATTTCGAGGTCTGAGAGTGAGCTTTGGTTTTCCCAAGCATGTACAAACTAGTACAGTTTTGGTTCGGAGGAAGTTAACGCAGCCACTCCCGGCCCCTTCCACCACCTCTCATCAGCCATCGTGTTCTCTTTTCAGCACATCCCCCTCTCAACAATCATGCAACACATATTCATACATCATTTACATTCCTCGGACCTTTTATACAAAGGTCCGTTAAATCAAACATTCACAATCTTTGAATTTGCCATAGTTCTTGGCCAGTATAGTTATTTTTACAGACTGGGGGAAACAGGGTGTTACAAGATCCAACCATCGAGGAGCTGAAGGAGGATATGAAGAACTTAACATTCTAGCTAAACCAGAACAAGAAAAAGGAAAAAAGAGAATCTGTTTGGTGTACCACATGTAGGACAGAAGGACACCATAAGAACGAATGTCCAACATTCGCGCAGTACATGGCAACATGAATTCCAAATCTGTTACCAACCGGAGGACTATGGTGAGAGATCTGTAAGAAATAGGGTCATGATCCATACCACTGCCCAATGATGCAGAAGTACCAAACGGTACCGAAGAGATCATATTGCAACTTTTGCAAGTTAGTAGGCCACGATGACAAGGACTGCAGAACAATGGATTTGATGAGGGAAACAACATCAGATGCATACAAGGTGCAAGAAGAAATGATGACTGGGTAGGCTGCACCTCAGTTTAATCAATTACCAACCCTGTATAACACTGCGCAACAACCATACAACACTGCGCAACCGCGGTATAATATCGCGCAACCACACTATAATACCGCACAGTATAACTAGGCGCCTCAGTATAACGTGTTGCGAGGGGATTGAGCTAGCTACAGAGGCAGAGGAAGAGAAAGAGGAGGCTTTGGAAGAGGTAGAGGACTAGTGTTATGTCACAATTGTCAACAACCAGGAAACTACGCAAGAGAATTTCCACTTTCACTAGTGACTTGTATGTATTGTTGTGCATCAGATCATGAAACGGAATAATGCCCGACACTACTAGGGAAGATCCAGGAGAAGAAAAATTAGAAAAATCAGAATTTTCAGTGGATTTCAACAGAAGCAAGGGATGAAGGAAGAAACATCAACATAGTTACACAGGGAGGAGCTAAAAAAGGAAATGACGCAGTATGACAGGAGCCAACACAACACTAATGGGTGAAGAAGAATGTCAAACCAAGGAAAAGTTTGATGTGCAGAACGAGAAGGAGATATTCAAGCAAGCCAGACATTGCGTCGACATCAACCGCACAACATGGTAAGGAAGTACCAGAGTACGAGATGCCTCCATCGTTGGATCACACCAAAGAAACACAACCCCTGGGACAAGTAAGTACGATTAAAGGATTTTTGCAATCATGTATAAAACTACTAAATGATCCAACCTCTATTAAAATATTACAAAATATGCTAGAAATATGTAGCATAGAAGCAGAAGGAAAGATAGAGTAAAAAACAATCAATCATCTACATACAAGGAGGAGAACAAGTAGATAATTCAGGATGAACACCAATAATAGAGATTTTAACATGGGAGATATTATACTGGATTTAGGATCCGAAGTCAATGTATTACCCAAAAAGACATGGCAATGTATGGGAGAGCCCACATTAGGATATTCACCGGTTCAACTGAAACTAGCAAATCAACACAAAGTTATACCAATTGGAAGACTAAAAGGAGCGACACTAGACCTGGATGGAGTGCGGACCAAAGCTGACTTCGAAGTAATCGAGATAGTGGATGGCATAACACCTCATCCAGCATTGCTTGGCTTGGATTGGGCATTTGACAGCCATGCCATAATAAACTTAAAGACGCGGAAGATGACCTTCGAGTTAGGAGAATACAGAGTCATTGCGCCATTAGACCCATCAGAAGGGGAAAGGTTCATAGATCCTACTTGTTTGGACCTGGAGGAAATTAACCGGTTGTATAGAAAAGCTGCGTGAAATGAAGATTACGTAAACCCAACTACAGATGGGGTACTTAGCTGGAAAAGCATCACCTCATGTGATCCAGACTCAGATACGATCTTATAAAATTGGCAACAAAGGTTACACGAAGTCTCCACAAGAAGATGCGCAAGAATAGACCGCATAGTAATATGGGTAGGTACGGAGATAAGGGAACCTCCTAGCTTCCATGGAGTGAACGACCTAGAAGAATTCTTAACATGGTACGAAGATGAAGTGTTAGAAAATCAGAGACTCTTAGCCTTAGATATAGCATTCAAGGCAACACCTGCGAGATGGTGGGGTGCGCACAAAGAAACAATCAAGGATTGGTATCAATGTAAGCGGTTATTGTGCATTAGGTTTGGCACAGAACAAGGAAGCAACCAGCTGCAGAAATATGATGGACATGGGGCACCAACAGAACACTTGGAGAAATGTAGAGCACGATGGAAAATGACACCACCAGAGGAATGACCTCACCATTTCATGCACACATTAGAGGGCATACCAACAAACTGGTATACAGACCAGGAACTACGCAGAGGAACTATGAGTTGGACAGTATTAAAACAGAACTTTACAGTCACTTTCTCATTTGAGCATGAGAACTGCAACATAGATGCAACACTTAAACAAATCAGAGGGGTGATATTCATTAAGGAACCAGAAGTTGAACTCATAACAGAAGAACAACAACAAAACAAACAAACAATGAAAGAACTATTTTTATGCTACCATGTGCAGGAAGAAGCACCAGATGAAGATGACCTGTGCAATATTCAGATTGAGGAATTTGACAGTGAGAGAGAAGTGGAAGGTCCACCTCTTGAATCATAATTAATTGCTACACCGATCAAGGTGAAGAAAGTCAACATCGGGACTGTTGAGAATCCCAAAATGGCCAGCATTGGAGACTATTGGGATGAGAAAATAATGGAAAGTATAACAGAGTTACTGCGCGAGTACAATGACCTATTCCCAACAACGTTCTTAGAAATGAAAGGCATAATAGGAGAGTTAGGTGAAATGAAGATACCGCTCAGAGCTAAGGCAAGACCGATCAGACAACGGCCATACAGACTAAACCCGATATTGATCCAGGTGGATATCGGTGGCCACCCACCTTCTCCAACTGGCCCAAAACATGTTTCTGGCAATTTTGGTAATTTACTATTTTTAGCAGTTTTAACTTCTGGGGCCATTTTGAGGCCCTAAACGATGTTTTTTGGGAAAA
>ML782493.1:1107151-1122221 GCA_009831015.1 Picea engelmannii | reverse complement strand
ACCCACCTTCTCCAACTGGCCCAAAACATGTTTCTGACAATTTTGGTAATTTACTATTTTTAGCAGTTTTAACTTCTGGGGCCATTTTGAGGCCCTAAACGATGTTTTTTGGGAAAACGGTGGAGCAACATGGATCGTAGATCCATGTTGCTCCGGTCAAAAGTTGTAATTCTCGGATAGATCTTTCCAACGAGCTATCATATGCCTAAAACGGAGATCGTATGCAAAAGTTACGACCCCGGGAAGTTGATGCACCAACTTACCCAAACGGGGCCCACATGACTTTTGGCGCTTCATCTCCTAGGGTTAGGTTTTTGGATGTCTAGGACTTTTGGAATTCCTATCTATTGTAAAAAGGCCTTCCGAGCCTCATTGTAACCATCTTCTTGCGAATGCGAGTAGCCGTCACATCTCTTCTCAGAGATAAGCTGCCACCATTCTAGCGAGTCTTTCACTCTGTATTTTTACAGTCTCTGTACATTTCTNTGATTAATAGAAATCGTGTATTACTGTATATCTTTGTTTATGGTTGCATCTCTGATACATTTCTATTATATTATTGAATATCTGCAATATCTCTGTGCATTTCTTTATTATATCTCCGCTCTCATTTCGTGCCGAAAATAATCCGGATCAGATATACAAGAAAACATTCAAAGAAGATATCGATAAGATGTTGGAGGTTGGAATCATAGAACCTATAGAATAATCTGAATGGATAAGCCTGATGGTAGTTCAGGAGAAGAAACAAGGGGGGATAAGAATATGTGTCAACTTAAGGAAGTTGAATGATGCATGTCTGCATGACCCGTTCCCTACTCCATTCACAGATAAAGTCTTGGAGAATGTAGGAGGACAAGAATCTTATTCATTCACCGATGGATTCTCAAGATACCATCAGATCAAGATAGCACCAGAAGATAGATACAAGACCACTTTTTCCACGGAATGGGGATCCTACCAATATACAGTCATGCCATTTGGATTGAAGAATGCACCAACAATATTCTCCAGAGTAGTCATAGTTACATTTAAAGAGTTTATCCACCAATTTCTAGAGGTATATCTAGACGATTGGATAGTTGTTGGCCCTTGACCAAGTTTTTAGGAACACGTGTTCATATTTGACCATTTTTGGGACTTCGACAGCCTATCAAAGATGGAGCGCAAGGTGAAGCGGAGATCATGGAAGCTAGAACCCCTTTTGGGTCCTTTTTGGGTTTTTGGGGATAATGTAACGAGACTGGGATGTTGGCCCATGGTTTTACCCATGTTTAGGCCCCTTTTTGTAATGTATAAGTAGAAGTCTAGGCTATGTAAGAAGGGAACCTTTTTTAGGACACTTGAGAAGTGGCTTAGTGCTAAGAGTTTATCTATGTGATATACTTGCAGAGCTGAGTGCAAGTATTGTAAGTGCTGAGTGCATGGATTGTAAGAAGGTTTTATGCTTAGAGCTACTTAGGGAAGGAGGATCTAGCGAGTTGCGCAGATCTCCTGTCCTGCATGGAGTAGGTTTTGAGGCTCTGTGCTTGTAACCGATTGGCCAGCAATAGTAGAGAAGAAGATTTGGTGGACGTAGCCCTAGGGTGGGGGTGAACAACGTAAATATGTGTGTCATGCTTTGTGTTGTTACTTACATGTGTTTTCCCTCTCTTGCTAAGTGCTATGACATGTTAGATAGATTTACTTGTGCTTTGTGCTTATTAGATGTGTATAGATGATAGATTTCATGTGTATGAAGTTGCAAAGTGCTTGGTCTACCAGATACAGTCTGTTGTATGCTGCTAAGTACTGAATCATCTTAGATCTAAGTATATACTGTGATGCTCTATGTTATCTGTGGAGTGAGATAAGGGTTAATTCTAGGTGAACTATTGATGCTAAGTGCTTTGTTAAGTGTGTAATCACAGATTTGGATCCCAGCTAAGGTTGCAAACACCTGAGTCCTGCAATCACCCATGCCTCTACCTCGGGTGAGACTTCATCTGCTTCGCAGGTGTTGCCGAAAGGGTCGGTAGTTAGGGTTTTGTTGGTGCGTTGTTGTAGCATTGAACCCTAGGTCTGCCCCTGTGCCAAAAAATGGTTCCATTGCCGGGACTGAAACTGTGATTGCTGGGAACTAAAGAAGAAGAAGATTTGTGCAAAGATTCATCCTGAACTTGTGGAAACTCTGTGCGTAGATTTGTCACTCTCATGCGCAGTACTCTACTCAACCTATGAAGCTTTGTGCTGAAGAAAAGAAGCCAAATCTGAAGAAAAAAGGTAAGATCTGTAAGCTTTCTGCTCTGATAAAGGTAAGAATAGTGAAAGGTTTTAGATCGGGATGCTTTGTGCTCAATAAGTGGAAATTTTTGTTTCTGAAGCATGAATTTAGGTATGATTGATAGATTTTGTCCTAGCTTGAAAACTAGGGCATTGTTAGATGAAAGAACGTTTGATATGAATAGATCTTATAAGAATAATGAAAGATATGTTATACCTATGCATAGAAAGAATGTTTGGACTAACGAGTGGATGCAGGATACTAGAAAGAAATTTTTGTAGGCTAACCATTATGATCCTAACGCGCAGTACAGAAAAATTTGGGGATCATTGAAGAGAAAGAGAGGATTAACTCTTTGTTACAGTTGCAAAAGACCAGGACATCTTGCTAAGGAATTCCTTGGGAGAAAGCCTAGTTGCCTATGTTGTAAGGCTATGGACCATGAAGTATTGGATTGTAGGCTAACCATTATGATCCTAACGCGCAGTACAGAAAAATTTGGGGATCATTGAAGAGAAAGAGAGGATTAACTCTTTGTTACAGTTGCAAAAGACCAGGACATCTTGCTAAGGAATTCCTTGGGAGAAAGCCTAGTTGCCTATGTTGTAAGGCTATGGACCATGAAGTATTGGATTGCCCTAGAATGATTGCTAGACTTGAGAAGATGAATATGGAGCAAGCAAACCCTAAAGGAGATCAAGAGACTAAGATTATAGAAGAACCCCAGAAAGAATCAGAGATTATGTTACTGAAAATGAAAAAAACCCTAAATGAACATAAAGATGCCAGTTTGTCAGAGATCTTCAAAGAAAAAGAGAAAATCGAAGTAAGAATAGGAGACTTCGACATTGACTGTACTCTGGATGAGGAAACACAGATGAACATTATGACAGAAAGCACTTGGGAAACCCTAGGAAGGCCTTCTATGGTTCCTTCACTAGGAAAAATATGGTTGTTTAAAGGAAAAATGGTAACCCTATGTGGCAGGATTACCCAGATAGCTATGAGTGCCCATGGAGCTTCGACAGAGGAAGAATTCGAATTATTAAATTTATTGAGGACTGTGCCCCATTTCCAGCTTTTCTAGGCAAGATCTGGATTGAAAAAGACCAGATTCAAAGAAAAGAAGAAAAGGAAGCCCTAGAATAGAAGAAGCAAGAACTCATGGAATTTATGACTAGAAGGATCGCCTACTCGATGGAAGAACAAGAGAATAGATCTAAGCTATTGGACACCAGGGACTTGGACGTCGAAGCTAAAAGAGAATTAGAGGAACCACAGAAGACTAAAATACCTAATCCATATGTTGGAGTATTACCCTCGGATCTGAAGAAAGAATCTCAGTAGTGCGAAGTGACTATGTCGAGAGAAGATAGGAATCAGAATGGGAAAAGACCGACCGAGTTGAAGACTACCGAAAAGAAGGCTAGAAAATTAAGTAAGAAAAAGAGGAAGATTGAAAAGTTACAAGAGATCCCAGGTGGAACACTGCAGAAGGAAAAATCACAGGAATTCAACTTTGCCAAGATATCAGAACAACGACATATGGAACTTCGTCGTGGTGAAGCAATCTAGCCGTTGGACCGATATACCCATTCGAATTCTACCCTGAACGGATAGAAAATCGTTAAAGGATCACCACCAGACCATTGGACCTCACCATAACAGACATATCTACGATAATGGAAGCTTCATACCCATTGCAAGCAGACCATTGATGAATTTCCTATTTAGCTCGTCGCGTCGTGCCCGAAGAGCACTTTTGCCAACTGGAACTAGTGATTGTATACAGTGATCATTTTCAGCAGATTGTTCATCCTAGTGCAGTATCTGAGATCTTCGTGCCCCGGTTATCTTTTTCGAGTGCGTATGTCCGACGAGCTCACCGCAGTTGAGGAATCCGTCATAGAGGTCCTTCTTGATTTAATGACTGAGAGAGTCATGTTGGAAAGAGGAATGTCCACCGGATTCCAAGCATCATTGACAAGAGTAGTGCAAGCCTCCCCGTCGACTACTCGAGCAGGAACATCTCGAGCTGGCACATAAAGGATAACTAAGCATAAAGACGACATAGCCAACGCGAAGTTAGTGCCATCCATCCTACCAGCTTACATACCCCCTCTGAGTGGTGAGATTAACAGGGACAGTGTCCCTAGAGACTTTGAATACACCCTAGTCACTGCATATCTATCGAAAGGAGTATGCACCTACCGACTAGATCAAGACAAGGTTACAGCGTTGAAGTTTTACGACTTCAACCTGGGGGACCGCAAATTTTACAGCATGCTCGCCCCGTATAAGTACTTGACAAGAACTAAGAGAAAGAATTCAAAGATTGTCCCTCAGCAATGGATGATGAACCTCGCGCAGTCTACTTTGCTCAACGTTATGAAAATACCACACTTCGACAGACACCAGAAGGTGAATGCTTGTGTAAAATTGTTACTAGGAAGTTACCACGGAGGATACATGTGGTTAAACCATCGCATAACTGTTGATCCAACGCTGATCAATAGGATCACCGGGCTTAGCATGCAGGGCCCTGATCCCCAAGATTACTACCCTGGAAAGACTGTGGACCACACTCTTTCATAGAAGATCAAAGAAGATTATGGCAATGTCGAGAAGGGCACGCGAGGCTACAAGGTAGCCTCTATCGAAAGTGGCGCAGTGTGCCTCACATGTCAACTGATTGCAGGAAATATGGTACGTAAGAATTGACCTACACAAGTATCAGGCTTCGTAGTTGACCTCGCAGGAAAATGCGTAGAGGGACTACAGATGAACTGGGCAAAGTACCTGGTAAACTAGCTAGAGATTGACTGTAGAGAAGCCCAGGATTAGGGGCATGAATTCCATTTTAGTTGGCTTCTAATACTGATTGATTTTGTTGCATGGGAGCTACCGAAAGGTGCAACCTTCTCGGACCTCTACCCCTTTGAGCCACTAGCCTCGAAGTTCAATACATTATGGTACTCGACCGACATTAACAAGCAATGGCAATCGAATGTCATTTTCCACACATATTATAACCAATTGAAAGCATCCATAGGGGGTGAACCTCGCATAACCCGAAACACTTTACAAAGGTTCCGACCTCTGATAAATTTCAGCGTATACCACCACTTTATATACCTAACTCCATGCACCGATGAGCACCAGGAACAACTCCAGTCCTATTATAAGCTGAAAAAGAAGACCTAGAAGAGATCACCAAGGAATGGTCGGCAGACCTCCTTGTTGCAGCAGATCTAGCGGACATTTCAGACATCAACAACCCATAAGTTGCACAAGACACACCTAGGCCCAGTAGGACAAAGAAGACGAAGAAGCCTGAAGAGGTTCAGGATGTAGATAGTGGATCTATAAGGATGACTTCCGTCACACCAGATCAAGGAGGTAATGGCGAAGATCTAGAGGAAGTTGAACAGAGACGGGAAGATGAAGTCGAAGTTATAAAGAAGAGAAAATGGTCACCTCCGATGTCTCCCTCCCAGAAGAAATCGAAATAAACCGTAACTAAGATGCAGACCACGCTCACTCTAGATGACTTTAGTTTCCTCCTCGCAACTATGAATGAATCCATAGAAGAGATAACATAAAAGAAGGAAGCGAAGCGGGAGCATATATATAACAGGATCCAAGAAGTGCAGTGGGCACTCCAGTCTAGCCGCACAATCTCTATTGTACCTCTTCCAGAAGGAACAACAGAAGTGGGAGAAGAATCATCTCATCTCCACAAGATCGCTGATACAGTCAAAGTACACCTTCGACACGCACAGGAAGAAAAAGCGTAGGTTACTCAGGCCTTAAAGAAAGTACAAGAGAAAATCATAGAACAACGTCTAGCCACACAACAAGAGAAGGATGCTCTCCAAGCAAAATTTGAATAAGATAGAGTGAAGATCCAAAAGGAGAAAGAGCAACTTCTCGTGAAGCATATCAAGATGGAAGAAGCAGTTAACTAAGCATTCCTCTCTATCACTGGCTTAGAACAAAAGAGAGAAGAACCCTTCGAACGTCAAGTGATGAAGCTTGTTGAAGTTATTCAACAGCTTTAGCAAAGGGTCATGGAATTAGAGATTCAAACTATACCAAGTACCCTGTAAGAAGTGCACGACCAGTGAGAATTGAATGCTCAAAGCACAGTCAAGAGGATTAAAACACTTTCTGCAGAATGCAAACAGTTATGTTGTATAAGTGCGCAGATATATGAACAACTATCTGAAGACCCAGAATTGAAGAAATTGGAGTCCCAACTCCAGAAATCAAAGCAACACGCAGATACAGTACAGGCGCAGCTCAAGCTCCTGTCACCCATTGAGAGGATGAAGAGATCCCAGGAACAGCGCACTGCCCAACAACTCATTCTTACCACACAGAACAAAGTGATGGAAGTCACCCAGAAACTCCAGCCGAGCCAGGAGGCGGCCTATCTACTATTTGAAGAAATTGAAGGCCAAGGAACAGTACTAGAACACGTAGTTGTTACCGTCGAGCAGCAACTGGAAGGACCTATAAGCAAAGAGGTTATTCAAGAATTCGCTGAGCAAGAAGCAGTAGCACAGAGACAAGTTGAATCAACTTGAGCCAAGCTCGAGACCTTTGAGGAAAAGTTACCCAGACTTGAGTGACTCGGGACAAGTCCCAGGTGAGTGTTGGGGGCCTGTTGGTCATATTTGACCATTTTTGGGACTTCGATGGCCTGTCAAAGATGGAGTGCAAGGTGAAGCAGAGATCGTGGAAGCTAGAACCCCTTTTGGGTCCTTTTTGGGTTTCGAGGGATAATGTAATGGGATCGGGATGCCGGCCCATGGGTTTACCCATGTTTAGGCCCCTTTTTGTAATGTATAAGTAGAAGTCTAGGCTATGTAAGAAGGGGACCTTTTTTAGGACACTTGAGAAGTGGCTTAGTGCTAAGAGCTGATCTGGGTGATATAATTGCAGAGCTGAGTGCAAGTATTGTAAGTGTCGAGTGCACGGATTGTAAGAAGGTTTTATGCTTAGGGCTACTCGGGGAAGGAGAATTTAGCGAGCTGCGCAGATCTCCTGTCCTACGTGGAGTAGGTTTTGAGGCTATGTGCTTGTAACCTATTGGCCAACAATAATAGAGAAGAAGAGTTGGTGGACGTAGCCCCAGGGTGGGGGTGAACCACGTAAATTTGTGTGTCATGCTTTGTGTTGTTACTTACATGTGTTTTCCCTTTCTTTCTAAGTGTTATGACATGTTAGATAGATTTACTTATGCTTTGTGCTTATTATATGTGTATAGACGATAGATTTGATGTGTATGAGGTTGCTAAGTGCTTGGTCTACCAGATCCAGTTTGTTGTATGCTGCTAAGTACTGAATCATCTTAGATCTAAGTATTTGTTGCGATGCTCTGTGTTATTTGTAGAGTGAGATAAGGATTAATTCTAGGTGAACTATTGATGCAAAGTGCTTTGTTAAGTGTGTAATCACAGATCTAGATCCTAGCTAAGGTTGCGAACACCTGAGTCCTGCAATCACCTCTGCCTCTACCTCGGGTGAGACTTCATCTGCTTCGCAGGTGTTGTCGAAAGGGTCGGTAGTTAGGGTTTTGTTGGTGCGTTGTTGTAGCGTTGAACCCTGGGTCTACCCCTGTGCCAACAATATTCTATAGTCTATTGAAAGACCATGTAGAGGTCTTACTGTTGACGTTAGAAAGATGGAGGCAGTGCCAAATATCATTAAATATCAAGAAGTGAATCTTTGGAACACCGTTTGGGATACTATTGGGCCATATAGTATGCAAGCAAGGCTTGCTAGTAGATCCTGCCAAGATTGCAGTAATTGTTAACCTGTCACCACCAAAAACATTCTGTCAATTGAGAGCGACATTGGGACACACAAGATACTACACAAAGTTCTAGTGGAATGAGGAATGTCAACATGGTTTGGATACCCTAAAAGAGAAGATGGTCACCACACCAATACTAGTATTACCGGATTGGGAAAAGACATTCCACGTACATGTAGATGCATCTTCCATAGCACTTGGAGCTATTTTGGCGCATCCAGGAGCTGGAGAGTTGGACCATCCTATAGCATTTGCTAACAGAAAACTGTCAGAATTGGAGCAGAACTACAACACCATAGAGAGGGAAGGCTTAGCTATGGTTTACGTGCTTCATAAATTCAAGAATTATTTATTGGGGAAACATTTCAAGATGTTCATAGACCATTCAATGCTCAAGTACCTCGTCAACAAGCCAGTGTTGGTGGGGAGAATTTGTAGATGGTTGTTGTTGTTCCAAGAATTTGACTTTGAGGTAATAGTCAAACTAGGAAAGTTGAACTCATGACCTGACCACATGTCAAAGATTACTAATGGAGAGGAACCCATGAATATAGAGGAAAACTTTCCTGACGCACTATTATTTTCAGTCCAGATAGCTGATGAATACTTCACAAACATTATCCAGTACTTGAGTACAGGGACTGCGCCAGAGGAATACAACACTACACATAAGAAAAATCTGGTAGTTAAGGCTGCAGATTACCAATTTATTGTAGGACACTTATACAAAATGGGTGCATATAGCATCTTGAGGAGATGTGTGCTAGAACACGAAATACAAAGGATCTTAGCAGAATCCCACGAGGGAATAGCAAGAGGACATTATGCAAGCAAAGCTACTGTGCATAAGGTATTGCACACAGGACTATGGTGGTCGACCATTCATAGAGACTGAAATGATTACTGTCAGAAATGTGATGTATGTCAGAGGGTTGGTAAACCAAATAGAAGGGACGAGATTCCCCTGCGACCACAAGTAATATTGCAGGTATTCAACAAATGGGCAATAGATTTAGTGGGACCAATCCACCCACCAGCAAAAAGGTCAAGAGCGAGGTACATTATTACTGCGACAGAATACCTGACAAGATGGGTGGAAGCAACACCAGTAAAATATTGCAGCATAGAGACAACATCATACTTCCTATTTGAGCAAGTGATCACTAGATTTGGCTGCCCAATGATTTCGATGAGTGACCAAGGCACTCACTTCATCAACAACACTATTAAGGCTATGACTGAGGAGTTTGAAGTTCATCATCAAAAGAGTACACCATATCACCCTCAAGCAAATGGAATAGTGGAAGCCTTTTAAAAAATCCTTGAAAATGCACTAATGAAGATCTGCAACGTTAATAGGGATGATTGGGACTTGAAGATACCAACAATATTGTGAGCATACAGGACCACATGCAAAAAATTGATAGGACAAACACCATTCAGATTGGTGTATGGACAAGAAGTTGTGGTGCCACTTGAATCTTTTGTACCTAGTCTGCGCGTAGCAACAATTACAAACATGACAGAACAAGGCACAGTACAGGAAAGGCTAAATCAATTGATGATCATGGAGGAAGACATGATTCTAGCAGGGTTTCACCAAGAAGTACAGAAAGCAAGGGACAAATCTTGGCATGAAAGGCATATCAAGAGAAAGGATTTCAAGGAAGGAGACTTAGTCTTGGTGTATGAAAACAAATCCATTCAACACCCAAGAAAAATCAGAATGCATTGGTTAGGACCTTACGAAGTAAAGAATGTCACAGATGGGGGAGTTTTACAATTGAAGGATTTAGGAGGAACAAAACTTAGAGGGATGATCAATGGGAGTCAACTGAAGTTGTATAGGGACAGTCAATCTCCTGGCACTTGAAAAAAAAAACACAGAGGAGATACTACGTCAGACATCAAAAGATAACAACAGAGGCATAGTGCATCGGAAAGAGAATGAGTGTGCACACTTGGAAATGCTAGAATGGAGGAGAAAATGCCAACGGTCACTACAAAGCAGGAAATAGCCAAAAAGAAGAAACAACAGGAAAGACGGATATGAAAAATAATCGCCAATGGATGACGACTATCAAACTTAAATGAGAAAAATGATTGACGGGATGCCACATTAATCACGCCAACTGGCGACGGAAAGGGAAATCAATGGAAAGTACGTGGGAAGTGCCAGTTCAATTAAAACACAAATTGGGTAACGTCTCCAAGAAGCTTCACACAATTCCTATATAAGCTAGTACGTGGGATTGGGAAGGTTATTGTGAAATTGACAAAAGCATAGAGCGATAGAATATACAGAGCTGACAGTGAAGTTTGCACAAGTAACAGAGGCCACTAAGATCGACGGACAACAACCTTAACAACATGGCACCATCCAAAAAGGGAGAACTGAGCCAGACTGGCAGACGACCCCGAAGCAACGCCAGATCCCCACCACAAGCAGAAGGAAGCGAACAACAACCACTTCAACCTCCAGAAGTCGTCAATGTGGACGAAATCTCGTCACTCGATATGACACCAGGAATCCCCACACTCATCATGGAGGAAACCCATCAGACAACACCAATGGGCATGAACATTGATGTGCCATAAGGGGGACAAGGACAATAGGTTGAGGACGCAGGCAATCACTCACACCCCAAGAACCCTGAAGAAGCCCCGCGAGTTAATGGGACGGTCCCAAACTAGGAAGAAACGACCACGCCAGAAAGGTCACACACAACCACACCAGAACAACCATAGGAGGGCACAATGGAAGATGTCACCGACCGAGCATGTTACAAATTATTTTCGTCACCCCAGTGATCAACAGACGACATGTGCATAACTCACTTCCATGCTCCCTGAAAACATTAAAAGAGACTTTCTCCATGAGAAAAGTGGTTTTCCTTTTCTTTCTTAAAAACTATGACAAGAGAGATCGTTGCACCCTGCTCTATGCATGGGGTAAGACAATTCCTGATCGTTGGAATCTGCACCAAATATGGACTGCAATGTCATCGCAGGCTGCCTGTGCATAGGGTGCGACGATGCTTAAGCAAGGGAAAAGTCAAAATTCATGAATGTTCTAGAAGGGAATCTTCTAGAAGATGAGGTGGCCTCCTATTGGTTTGGATCTTACTCGCTTCTCTGATTTAGTGGGATCATCCTAATCTCCTCATACATCCCTCTTTCACCCTATATAAAGAGGGATCTCTTATGGAATAGGAAAAGGTTTGCAAAGGCGTGCATATGCATGAAGATTTCTACTACAGATTATACTTGAGATAGCTTTGCTTTAGCTCTCTAAGTCAGATTGTGGATCTTCTTCATCCAAGGCATTGGAGAAAAGGTGTGTGTGTTGGAGAAAAGAGTCGTTGAAAGGGACCTTGCAACATCAAGGCATGGTTTGTATTCTCCACTTTCCATTTAATATAATGCAACAATACATTTCTTCCCTATAAAGGTGTCTCGGATTTTATTGTATAACTCCTTGATCTTATACATAGAATTCATCGGAATATATATATATTTGTTCTCTCTCTCTTTGTTGTTTGTTCTTCTTAAATAGGTTCACCATCCTGCAAACCCAAAGATGGAGCAACAAGGATGACACTAGCGAGGATCAAGAGTCATTTAAAAGGTATGTCACTTGTACCTCTCTAAACTAGTTTATATGACAATGAAGTCTAAGGTGAAGTTTGTATCTTGTCTTGTTTTGTTATAGCTTCCTATGGAAGTTAGGGAGATTAGTTTGTGTCTGCACTACCGATTTATCCGATAATAGAGCAAATGAGTATGCAGAAGAGAAAACAATGGAGGTTGGAACCTCGAGTCACCCACCACAATGGAAGGGAAAATAGGTAGCACCAAGGTCACCGCGCAGGCAGGCCACCACAACCATTATCTTGTTGCGCATTCCGGAAGGGGTACATATCGCAAGCAATATGTTAGTCCACGTGGAGAAATTAAGGTACTCAAACCATGATGTGACAGATATAAACAAGTTCCCAGAGTTTGCCAAGAAATTTTACCTATAGACTGTGGGTATAGGACCCTTTGGCGAACCAATCAAACAACCAGTCCAATGGGCAACCGGACTAGCCAAAAACAAGATTCTAGGCCTATTGGACATCCCACACTTTGGGAGGGGCCAATACGCAAAAAACAGTGTCAAATAGTTGATGGCAGTGACCCATGGAGGATACCTATTGCTGGAAAAGATCGTCTCAATAGACATAGAGATCATTGGAAACATCACAGGGTTTCTATCACGGGGGGAGGAACTTGTGCAGTTCCTTGAGGAAAAGACGAAGGAGAAGGCACTAGCCAAGGAAATGAAGAAGAAGTATGGTACCGAAAGGAGGTCCCGCGGAATCATAATCAAGCGTATTAGTGATGCAACGATAAGAATGGCCACAGAAATTATGGGATGCAAATTACTCAGGAAATGTTGCAAGGAGGAAGTCCATATCGGGGTTGTTGTAGCTACAACACAGTGTGCGGAGGGCACCACACTCAGTTGGGACCTATATTTGTTGAATCTATTCTTGGAAGACTACAAGGACGTGTAGGATCTAGGGACAAAATTTCACTATTCATGGATACTCATCCTGATAGCCCTGCTCAGATGGAAGAAGCCAAAGTATTCATTCTTTTCCACAAGACCCAATCCTTGCCACACAACACAATACCTATCGTCGGGGTGCACTTTAGACCCAATAAAAAAGAAAGGAAAATGCAACCATATTCGAAGGATATCACACCGACCTATAGGAGATCATCGCCAACACTTGGCGGGTTACAACAGAAATGGTCACACAGTATCAGGGCATAGCTAATTTCAAAGCGACTAGGCATGCAATGTGGATCCAAGCATAGAAGAATCCTGACAATCAATGGCTATAACTGCGCTACTGCATCAAGGAGGCAGACATAGAGATGGCCATCAAGGATTGGGATGATGACTAGAGGATTCCAGTCCTAAATCAAGAAATGCCCACAGGTATGGAGGAGGAAGTAGGACAAGGATTGACACCTACCGAAGATATAACAATGCCCAAGAAGCCAAGGATAGGTCAGAACAAGGTGTAATAGAAAAAAGAGGGGCGTCAAAGAAAGGCACCTAGGCGGGGAAGAAGAACAACACACATGCACCACATGTACAGAAGAAACAGATTGAGACATCATAGGGAACCACATCAAGTCCTACTCAATAGGAGCAAGGCCAAACTAAGAGGCTAGTAATCCAAATGGGGGGGGGTGTGCACAATAAATCTAAGGTGCACAGAACGCCACCAGAATACACAATCACGGAAGATGATGCGAACCTTGTGGCCCAAATGGTCCAGGATCGCACAGTGGAGGATTTTGACAATGCTCAGCGCCAAAGGGATGGGATTGAGGAGGAGTTGGCATACATGAGGAAACTCCTCCAGTAGATCAAAGAAACACAGAGGGTCGACAGAGGCATAAAAATAGCCCCATCAACATCACATGCATGAGGCGAGGCTGAATCAAGAGAGCAGTACATGATCCAGACGACAACACAGTCGTGCTCGACATTTCACGTTACACCCAACATATTGTGCATGGATGAAATCATGGGAAACACACCCCTGAAGGATTTGGCCCAAATACAGTTGGTAATGATGCAGATACCAACCAAGGCCTTGTATAAACTGGAAGTCAGCGTCGCGCAAGATGTATAGTCACACACACGCAGAGACGCAGTGGAATTGCAACAAACAAAGGACAATCAGGACAAGTTTGAATTGGTACTCGAGCAGGCTAAGCTCGAGACCAAAGATGAAAAATACCGTGCAGGTAGGCTAGAGAAGGAATTGGCCGTAGCTTATGACAAAATCCCAAAGAGCGCGCAGACGAAAGAACTCATAGTGAAACAGAAGATTGATCAGATTGTGCAGACAATCGATCAATACAGGAAGGAGATCGAGCACCTCTAGGAGGAGCTCATACCTACCACTCCACCAGAGGTGAAGGCACAGAGGAAGCAGGAGGCAATAACACAGATAAAGGAGATAGAGTGACAATTCCACGCGCCGACCTACTTGTTTGAGAAGGCAACACAGCTAGGGATGAAGCTGGAAGAGGATAAACATGTCCAGCAGTGGGACTAGGAAGAAGAAAGGATAAGAGCAACTATCCAAGACCTCAAGAAGAGGCAGAAGACAATGTCGATCACAGAGCGCATCAAAGGAACGCAGGATATGAAGAAACTGCAGGCATAACTTATAGTTGCACAGACACAGAAGAAGGAGCACCAAGATCAAATGGAATCGCTCTAGGAGCGGGCAGCAGAGGTCATTGCATAGGCGGAAGACTCAAAGAAGAACATGGCACAAACTTAGACAGAGTGTGCAGGGATGATCAATGACGAGATTACAGTGCAGGTATTGGAAGCACTCAAGGAAAAGACCGCGCAGGCCCAAATGCAAGAAAAGGAGCTCACAGAGAAGTTCCATGTGATCACAGGAGAGATCGACGAAGCACACAAGGATTAGGTGGCTTGGGATGAGCCACATGTCAGTGTTGGGGGGTATTGGATGTAGGCCGAATAAGAAAGAAAGGCTATTTTTGGAGGAGAAGCATGCAAGAGGAAAAATATAGCTAGAAGGAAAAGCAACACGCATGCATGCATGGAAGACCTAACGACGCTAGGGTTAGGGTTTTTGTAATGCATTGTAATGGCTAGTGAGCCGAAGATATAAATAAGTAGTACTTAGGAGAGAGAGAGGGGGAATCTGGGAGAGACATAGGGACACAAGGAGAGAGAACTGTAAGAACTGTATGACTCATTCAGTTGGTGAGCTAAGGAAGGAGTGAGTGACTCAATATCGAGGTTTAGATCGCAGGCTGAGGATCCTCGTGCGGTTTAGTCAACCTCGCAGGGATCGAGGAGCTTGTGGGAGAGAGGAGGAACTAAGACTATAACCAAGCACGGCGTGATATATTTCTAAACTATAATAAAAGCTTGAGAG
>ML782493.1:1074220-1086164 GCA_009831015.1 Picea engelmannii | reverse complement strand
CTCCTATATATACCAAGGAGACATTTTCATTTTGAATCATCTTGTACTTGAACATTTAAGTGGGGTAAAAGGAGGTTGCCCCCTCGAAGAGGCTTATTATCTGGAATTATCTCTTTTTCAAGGCGTTGAGTACTTTTTCTGAGAATTTTCTATGCTATATTGATATTTGGTTCTTAACAAATTCCCGTTTGTTAAAACTTGACTAAATTTAAGTTATTAAAACATATTAAGTATTTTTAATAAGTTACCATATGTTAAAACTTGACTAAATTTAAGTTCTTGTATAATATTGAAAATTGAGTGTTGTCCAACTTTTAGGATTGACAACTATGGTTACTACACTATTCTTTTGTATAAATATAAGTTCACATTAATAATTGATATTATTGATCATTGATTACTATTGTTGTTACATTATTCTTTTGTTAATTTGAACTATTTCACATAAGTTCTTCAAAGTAATTTTTTGAAGATGGGTTTTTATTTTTTAAGAGGTATTATTGGAATTGACATGTCGATATTAATCTAATATCGATATTATTTATGTCACATATGAATTTAAAATTGTAAAAAAAAATATGAATGTTGATTCCATTGGAAATGTCGATTTTTATTTCTTTAGTCTAAAAAATTAAAATTTTATTTCTTTAGTCTCAATTCCAATTTCAAAACAGGTCACAGGTTTTAGGTAACTCCATTAAGAGTGTCTTCTCCTTTGTACTTGCATTATTTTCATACCAAAGAAAAGAGAGTAGAGCAACCCCACCTTCTAGCTAAGTTTTCTCCTGTAAGGGTAGCTAAGTTTTCTCCTATAAGGGTTTCCCAAAGAAAATATTTGTCATTTTGTGGATGGTGTGTGATTGTATTTTACTATTCTTTATTTTCCACATTTTATCTATTTCATGCATAAGCCGAAAATCAATAACTAAATATTCTGGAAATCTAAAAGAATTTAACCTTCATAGGTAGATTTTGATTTTATTTATTAGACCTGTTGTGACGAAATGTGATGTAGGAGCATCTTTCCACCTCGACATATGCGTCAACAAATCAACACATCAACACACATTTGCAGATAGGGAGAGGCACCGATCCTCTCGTTTTCAAAATTCAAATTATAAAATTAAGTTAATTTATGTGTAGGGTCAATAAATGCCAAAGCCATGCCTTTGGACAGGTGTGGATGGGTTCATCGAAATAATCGACTGTAAGCAGGGCTAGATCCGTGTCAGGTATGGATATCTGTTCAATGTAATGATTGATAGGGTTAAGGTATCTTAATGAAAATGTTGATGACACTAAGGCGGTGGAGAGGATAATCTCATAGAGCCCTCTTTTGTAAAAACAAGAGATCTTTTTGTATCGAGACGAGTTTTTTGAGACTAGATTAGAAGAGATAGGAAGTAGAGAGGAGAGAGAGACTTTGTTGCAGTCCGAGTTCTTGTACACAGTTGTAAACAAACATTGATATTAATACGAAGAAAGGTAGTTTTTCCTGCATATGATGTCTATTTATGTTATCTGTCCTTTTTGAATGATATTTGTGTATGTTCATATATGCTATAGATGTATGTTAGATTTCATCTGCAGGGATAGATAGAATTTACTGTCTGTGAGTTCTTTTGATTTCAGTCTGGGGTTTTGTGGCTAAATGCAAGGGGTGCATGATAGAGTGCTAAAGACTCTGTGAGCCAATGCAAAGAGTGCACATTTGAGTTCCGTGTTGAATTCAAGAAGAACATGCTAGGAGGGTACACTAGAGGAATCATAAACTCAAGGGAGGAGCCTCATAGTTACTGAACACTCTGAAGGAGAGACTGTGCAAAGAAAATCACAGAGGAAAAACAGAATAGTTGAGGATTCTGTAGAGTTCTGCCAGGAGGGTATCGAGCAGGTGTGAGCATGCACAAAGAGGACTTTGTTTTGAGTTCTGTAATGTTAACCTCTTTCTCATATACAATCATTAAGTCTTAATATACCACCTTTGATATATTTTACATACTAGGATATAGTTGTTATCCTAAGTGTGTTTCTAGATTCGTATATTGTCTCCTCTTACCTTATCTCCTGATGAGGCATCGATGTGAGAACAATTGAGGTGGTTTCATTATTGTATTATATATTTGTATCATTAAGATGAATACAATGTTGAGAATTATGGCTTGAGGCATTTTCTGCCAATCTTCTTGTCCTAATATTCTTATGCTCAATTTATTCAATTGGTATTAGAGCTTTATAATTCTTAGGGCTTGATTTTTTCATAGTAGTTTTCTAGCTACAAGGCATTATTTTTCTCATCCTTAGTGAGACCGTCATAGTAGCGCATAGAGAGAGCTTGGCCATGCATGTTTGGTGAAGAGGATCTGGAGATTGGAATATTAGAGATTGGAAATTTTGATATCATAGCACCATGGTATATTATGGATCTGGAAGAAAGCGAGAGAAGACAAAAGTGTCGTTTGGATTAAATGTTCATCTGTAGAATTGATGTCAGTTGTGAATTGCGACCGCCACTACCACCAAAGGTATTCTAAATTTCTTATATATGAATGCTATCAAATCTGAGTGATAGATCTGCATCTGAGTGACAAATCTGCATGGTAAATATGAATCAATGTGTTTACCTTGTTGTTATTTCCATTATATGCAGACTTGTGTGTTGCGTATGCCAAAAATTGTTCATTCAATTATGCGTATGATGTCCATTCAATTATAAAAATTATAGAGTTGTCCTCTGAACAACAATTATATTAATAAAAAAAAATGCCATGAGATAGCGGGAGTGCCTCCATCAAAAGTTCTGTAAGAGAGTTTTGTTGATGCTCAAAGAAAGGAGCAAATCTATGTGATTTCTTTTCGATATCCATCCACTGAAATCTGTTGTTTTTTCAAACATACAACAATTTTGAAGTTGTTGCTATTATATTCTTTAATGTATTTTTTCGATAGCTAAGACGTGAAGTCCCGAAATGCGAAATCCCGAGATGCGAAGTCCCGGAATGTGAAATCCCGAGACGCAAAGTCCTGATTCGCGAAGTGGATCTTGACCGTCAATTGCGGGAGAGATAAGGACCATTGATTGTCTAGGGGGATTTCAGAAGTTAAGATTTGGATAAAAGGGAAGTGAGCTATATTCTAACGACGCGAGGTGCGAAGTCACGAAAAGCTCAAAGTTTGAGCCCCAGGTTCTAGCCAGAGGTCATGTTGGCAGAGGCTAAAGGATAAGAGCTAGCACTCACTAGATGCTAGTTCGAGAGTTCGGAAGTTGGGAGAGTTGGGGTGACTCGCAACGGAATACCTGAGGTTTGAGGTTCTGAAGCGTCTTTTAGTTAATCGCGTGGTCCCAGCCAGTGGTCACGGGGAGGAGGCTTGCGCCCAAGTGCTTGTTCACGTAGGTGAAGTTTCAAAAAGACCTGTGGATTATTTCTTTGATCCAGATTTATGGAGGAACACAATGAAATACAAAAATACACATAAACGCAGATATGTAGCGGAAGTAAAACTTCATTTCATTAACAACAAATGTTTGAAATATGCTTACAGACAAAATGGAAATAAAATAGCTCGGTCGCTGGTAGCTTATCTCTGAGAAGCAATGTGGTGGCTACTGGCCTATGAAATATGTGTTACAATGAGGCTCGAAGGCCTATATATTATTGAGAAACAATGGAAAACCCTAAACATCCAAACACCTAACCCTAGAAGATGAAACGCCAGAATATGGGCCCCGTTGGGGTAAACTAGTACATCAATTTCTCGGGGTCGTAACTTTGGCATATTATCTCCGTTTGACGCACATGATACATCATTAGAAAGATATATCCAAGGAATACACTACTGACAACAAATATCAAGGTCGAAACAGGCTCATATTCGTCAAAGCATTCATGCCCAAAAAACATCGTTTAGGGCCTCAAAACGGCTCCGGAAGTTCAGGACCCGAAAAACTATTAAAAATAGTAAATTGTGCTACAATTAAGAAAACTGAAAAACCGAAAGAAACAATGGTGTGGGTCCAAGTGGAATAGGTGGGTGGCCACCAATATCCACCTGGATCATTCCTCCCCCCTTAGGAAGCAATGGTCCCCATTGCGTTGAGTTCCTCCATGAGATGAGGAAACTTCTGTTGAACTTGGTCCCTGGTGAGCCACTTGCCCTGGTGAAGGGGTTGGCCTACATTGACAACTAGATATAGCTGGATCCTCTTTTGGCGGGTGTTCTTGATCTGTGTGTCCATAATCCAATCAATTGTGGCTTGTTCCATGCAATCTGGGTTTAACTCTGTTGGTGTGAGTTGTTTTGCCATGTCAGATGTGTCCAGTAGAGGTGGAAAGTAGGGTTGAAGGCGGTTGACATTGAACACTAGGTGAAGACCAAGGAATGGTGGAATACTAAGCTCAAAGGAATTGTTCCCTACAACCTTGGTGATGGTGTATGGCCCATATCCCAGCTGGCGAATCTTGCAGCAGGGTCCAACGAGGCACTCCTTTTGCAAATGTAGCCACACTTTGTTACCCACATGGAAGTTGTGTGGCACCTAATGTTGATCATGTCGCTGCTTGTACCTAGAATTGGCTTTGTCCAAGATGTCATGAACCTGTTGGCGGATGTGTTGAATGCACTCAATGAAGTTTTTTGCCTTGTCAGCCTCAGACTGGACATGGGATGAATCTACCTGAGTAGCCGCAAATGACATGGCTATGTCAATGGGACATAGTGGCTGGAATCCCAAGCCCACGTAAAAGGGGTTGTGGCTGGAATCCCAAGCCCACATGAAAGGGGTTGTAGCTGGTTGAGCTATGGAAAGCCCGATTGTAGCTGTGTTGTACATAGGGGAGGCTCTCATCCCATCTGCATGGATGCTTTGAGTTGTACATGCACAAAATGTGTACAATCATCTGGTTGACGACCTTTTTCTGGCCATCAATTTGTAGATGGAAAGATGTGGACTTGGTGAGCTTGGTGTCCAGCATCAACCAGAGGCTAGACCAAAATGTAATGAGGAACCTGTTGTCCTGATCTAAGATGATGGACTGTGGGATTCCAAAGTGTACCCACACTTGCTCAAAGAAGAGTTTAGCAGTGGCTTCTACTATGATATTCTTCTTACATGCCATCATAATGGACATCTTCAAGAATATGTAGACGACCACAAAAACTTAGTAATTTCCATGCTTAGTAGAAGGAAGGCCCGACATGTAATCCATGGATATGGATTCCCAAGGTTGACTAGGGGTGGGCAGTGGAGTATAGAGGCCTTGCTTCTTGATGGTCAGTTTGGAAATGACACAAGCAGTGTAGGACGTGATGTACTTCCTGACATCCTGTCAAAGGTTCGACTAATAGAAATAATTTTGCAGTACTGCCATAGTTTTCTCGACCTCGAAATCCCTAGCGACCCGACTGCAGTGCACCTCCCAAATAATCTTGGCACGCTCGCTTGAAGGAACACAAAGATGTCCTAGGTGACATAGCAGGGCATCTTGGAGGTGAAAATTAGGAAATTTCTTACCCTCCAAGAGCGTATTGTATGTGTGGTCGAATTCTGGATCACTTTTGTAGAGAAGCGACCAATTGAAAGTCTCGTGCCCAGAAGAGTTGAGCACCGTGGTTAGCGCCATGATAGGGAGTCGGCTGGGGTAGTCTGCAACATTATTGGTGCTTCCTTTCTTGTACTTAATGTTCAAATTAAACTGTTGTAGGTATGTGGACCACTTCTGATGACGATCATTCTGCAAATTCCCTTGTGTCTATATGAACTACAAGGGCCAAGCGATATGAGAGAATCCCAACACAAACCTGAGGTAGAAATTTGCAAGACCGAAAAAGATGCGGAGCTCTGTTAGGGTGGTTGGGGCTAGCCAATCCCGAATGACTTGGATCTTTGCTGGATTCACATGTACCCCCCACTAATCAATAATGTATCCTAGATACTGAAACTGGGTCATGCCAAAAGAGCACTTCTCCAAATTGGCACACAACTTGTGTTGCCGCAGTGTTTGGAGGACTTGTCAGATGTGGTGGAGGTGCTCTTTCCAAGTCTGGCTAAAGATCAGAATGTCATCCAAGTACACCACTACAAATGAGTTGGTGAATTGTCACAATATGTCATCCATTAGTCTCATGAAGGTTGCAGGGCCATTCGTCAGCCCCAAAGGCATGACCAGCCATTCAAAAAGGCCCTCCTTGGATTTGAAGGCAGTCTTCCACACATCAGAGGGTTTGTTTGGTACCTGGTGATACCCAGACTTCAAGTCGATCTTTTTGAAATATTTCGCCCCCTTGAGTTGGTCTAGAAGTTCATCAATCCGTGGGATCAGGTACCTATTCTAGACAATGATCTTGTTCAGTGCCTGATAGTCAATGTAGAGTCTCCGAGTCCCATTCTTCTTCTACACTAGCATGATTGGGCTCCCACGGGGTGATGAACTCAGTCGTATGTGACCTTTCTGCAATAGCTCCTGAATCTGCCTCTTGATTTCGTCATTCTCCAGAACAGAGCGGCAATAGATTGGTCCATTGGACAATGACGCACCTGCGGTGAAATCGATGGGGTGCTTGACCTGACAGTGTAGAGGCACCCCTGCTTGAGCTTTTTACATTGTTTTGTAGTAACCAAAGAGATGGCTGTAGGTGGTTCTATTTCAGGTATCCTGTACAATTTATTGCCCCAAGTAATAATAACATCACAAGGCTTGGACTCATACACAACATGTTTCTTCCACAAGTATGGTTGGCCTAATAATACATCAGAAACATCAAGAGGAGCAATGCCACATAATACCTCATCCGTGAAGTGCTTGATGTTGTAGGGAAGGTGACATTGTTGGCTTACGCGGAGGTCCTATCCTTGGTGCAACCACCTGATGGTGTATGGTTGTGGGTGTGTTGTTTTTGACAAGCCCAGTCGTTTCATGAACTCTACTAAGATGGGGTTCTTCTGGCTCCCACTGTCGACAATGAACTGTAACGGGGAACCCTTTACCCACATCTGGGAATGGAAGAGGTGCTCTGCCTCCTCTGGATCTTCTGGTTCCTTCTTTTGGATCTTCGTGGTGGCAATGGTGGCATTGGGATCTGCATCGATAATCTGCTTCCCCCTGTCATTCCCCTTATCGAGTTCTGATTCAAAGTCAGAGCCTGCATCCGATTCAGAAGCCTTCAACTCGGCTACCAGTGACTGCTTGGTCTAACACTCACTTGTGTTGTGAGTGGAGCTCTTATGGAACTCACACCACTTCCCCGTGTCCTTTTTTAGCTTCGTGATGTTTTTCTTTGCTTGCGGCTTTGGCAGGTTGTCCTGGGGCGCCCCTCCTTGGGTTGGTCCTTTGTTCGATGGTTTGGGGGTACCTTTCTGCTCAATCTTGGCAACATACTGGTATGCTACACCAAGCGAGGAGATGTTGAGGAACTCCATTTCCTCCTAAATGTATCTATGAAGAAAATTGCGGTACTTTAACAGCAAATGTTTCTCCGAATATTTGATACCCAACTTTGTGCGTAGGGTATGGAACATATTCATCAGCTCATGCACATCTTGGTCTCTTTGCTGCCGCAACATAGTCCATTGTATGTATTTGTCCTCATAGCTCCCCATAGGATAATATTGTTCCTTGATGGTGTCTCAGAAAGAATTCCAAGTGGGTACGACCAAGAATAGATAGGGTTCCCCCTCACTCTGTTGCTCCCAGTAGGTTTCCCACTAGTCATTGACATGGGGGGCGGCTTTAAGGAGTGCAAAAATAATCCTTTCTTGGTCGGAAAAGTCATGAACTGAGAAATACCCTTCTAGCAGATTCAACCATCTATCAACGCCATCTGCATCTATTTGGCCCTCAAATATGGGAATGTCAAAGTTTACTTGTACCTAAAAGGAGTGGCACCTCCAGAATGGTTGTTGGATGTAGATGCGTTGCCAGTGGGCAACCGTTGAAGGATCTGGGCAAAGTTGTCCATCATCGCGTTCCTTTGTTTCTTGAGGGCCTCCTCGAGCAATAATTTAATAGGATCTCCTGCTCCCTCATCTTTCTTTTGTTCCCCCATGGGCGGCCGTTGGGGTTTGTGAGGCTGATCTTGCAACGATTCAACCATATCAATCCCTAACTCCTTATACCTCGATCTCATTGGGGACATGCAAAGAAGGATTGAGAAAGAGAAAACTGCTCTGATACCACTGATTCAGATTTATGCAAGAACACAATGAAATACAGAAATACACATAAATGCAGATATGAAACGGAAGTAAAACTTCATTTCATTAACAACAAATGTCCGAAATATGCTTATAGATAGAATGGAAATAAAATAGCTTGGTCACTGGTAGCATATCTCTGAGAAGAGATGTGGCGGATACTAGCCTATGAACTCTGTTTTACAATGAGGTTCGAAGGCCTATATATTATTGAGAAACAATGGAAAACCCTAAACATCCAAAAACCTAACCCTAGGAGATGAAACACCAAAATATGGGCCCCGTTGGAGTAAATTGGTACATCAATTTCCCGGGGTCGTAACTTTGGCATACTATCTCCGTTTGACACACATGATGCATCGTTAGAAAGATCTATCCGAGGAATACACTGCTGACATCAAATATCAAGTTTGGAATGTATTGATATTCGCCAAGGCATTCATGCCCAAAAAACGTCATTTATGGCCTCAAAACGGCTCCGAAAGTTCAGGAACCGAACAACTGCTAAAAATAGTAAATTGTGCTACAATTAAGGAAATTGAAAAACTGAAAGAAACAATGGTGTGGGTCTAAGTGGAATAGGCAGGTGGCCACCAATATCCACTTGGATCATTCCTCCCCCATTAGGAAGCAATGGTCCCCATTGCATTGAGTTCCTCCATAAGATGAGGAAACTTTTGTTGAACTTGGTCCCTGGTGAGCCACTTGCCCTGGTGAAGGAGTTGGGCTACTTTGACAAATCGATATATATGGATCCTCTACTGGTGGGTGTTCTTGATCTGTGTGTCCATAATACGATCAATTATGGCTTGTTCCATGCAATATAGGTTTAACTCTGTTGGTGTGAGTTTTTTTTACATGTCGGATGTGTCCAGTGGAGGTGGAAAGTAGGGTCGAAGGCGGTCGACATTGAACACTGGGTGCAGACCAAGGAATGGCGGAATACTAAGCTCAAAGGAATTGTCCCCTATAGCCTTGGTGATGGTGTATGGCCCATATCGGAGTGGGTGAATCTTGCGGTAGGGTCCAGCGAGGCCCACATGGAAGTTGTGTGGAACCCGATGTTGATCATGTCACTGCTTTAAGTTAGCATTGGCTCTGTCCAAGATGTCATGAAATTGTTGGTGGATGTGTTGAATGCGCTCAATGAAGTTGTTTTCCTTGTCAGCCTTAGAATGGACATGGGATGAATCTACTTGAGTAGCCGCAAATGGCATGGCTATGTCAATGGAACATAGTGGCTAGAATCCCAAGCTCACCTGAAAGGGGCTGTGGCTGGAATCCCAAGCCCACCTGAAAGGGGCTGTGGCTAGTTGAGCTATGGAGAGCTCGGTTGTAGCTATGTTGTACATAAGGGAGGATCTCATCATATGTGCATGGATTCTTTGAGTTGTATATGCAAAAAATGTGTACAATCATCTGGTTGACAACCTCTGTCTGGCCATCAGTTTGTGGATGGAAAGCTATGGACTTGGTGAGCTTGGTGTCCAACATAGACCAGAGGCTAGACAAAAATGTACTGAGGAACCTACTGTCTCGATATGAGATGATGGAATGTGGGATTCCAAAGTGTACCCACACTCGCTCAAAGAAGAGTTTAACAATGGCTTCTGCTATGATATTCTTCTTGCAGGCCATCTGTTATAGGATAACTCGGTATATGCAGACACTAACAGATATCCCTAGATCCACCTAGATATAGAACAAAATCGATATATGTAGACACTAACAGATCTCCCTAGATCCACTTGGATCTAGAACAAAAAAGGACAGGACATGACTCCTTCTCTAAGTTGCAATCATCGAATCTACTATCAGGAAAGAATGAGTGACATACCTTTATATTGCTTCCTTAGGTCTCTGTTGTTCCTACTTTTCTCTGGTGCTCTTCTGAGATTAGGTCCAAGACAACACAAACCAACCAAAGTGAAGATGGCAAAGTATATTCAATGTCAACCTATGCATATGATCAAGGAGTTATGCAATAAAATAAGAGTAATTTTATGGGAAAGGGACATGCCACTATATCATATTAAATGAAAGTAGAAGATACAACTAGATCGCCTTGATGTCGTAAGATTCCTTTCAGTGGTCCTTGGTTCCAATACACACACTTKCTCTACATTTGCATGAAGAAGGTCTGGTATGGCTTGATAGACAAATGGGGTCTTCAAGCTTTAATTCAAACAGGGTTCCTCACACAATTCTTTCATCAATTCTCTATTCAACCTTGCTTAACCTCTTCTTTGAGAAACCCTTCATTATATAGGAGAAGGAGAGATGGTTAAAGGGATGAGGATGATCCCACTAAATCTGAGAAGTCAGTAGGATTCCAACCATGAGAATGCCAACTCATTTTCTAGAAGATCTTCTTCTAGAACCTTCGTAACTCCCTCTTCCTTTTAATATTTAAAATAGGTTTGCCCCCTACCTATAGAGCAGACCGCGAACATCTCGCAGGATAGGTATAGGGTTTCCTGTGAGAATCAAGATTCTCGCACCCTACAACATAGTCCGCCTGTGAACTCCTCTTAAAAATATGTTTTATGGAAGAAGACAACAATCACTTTTCTCAGGTAAAAAGTCCTTATGAGAACCTGAACAAATAATTGTAGAGACACCACCAGAGTGACCACAATAATGTGTAACAGAATGCCCCCCAAAGTATGAGGTTGGAACTCGTGACAACCGAAATACTTTGTAAAATGTGTGTGTTTGTCAGAAACAAGGATCGCACCGAATTGGAAACCTGCAAACAATCAAGCATCTGTAGAATATAATACCAGTTCTGAGGTAGGCATTCCCATGCTCAGACCACAAATGAATAAAATCATAAATGTAGGCCATGATCACCAATCATACATTGTGGATTCATGCTACTAATAATACCACATAGCCACCAGGAATAGACTATGGATATATGTGTTTAGAAGACGCAGATTAGGACATAGCCACGCGACATACAAAGTGGATCTATGTGTCAATACAAATCATAAATACTCCAATGCAACCTGGGCCAAAAAAGACAAGACCCAGGGTCTTCAATCCCATCATCTAAAAAAAGTATGGATCTAACCATGTGATTACATGTGTCGAAGTCGAACATGGTAGAAACCACTCGATTACCGGTCATTGATGAAAACTGTTAACAAGTGCGAGGGAAATCACGATTGATGTCAATGACTCCCAAGGTACATAAGTACAATCCGAACAAATGTGAATAAATAAGCTGAAGTTGAACATTTGGCAGAACCTCTCGATCAGGGACCAATTATGTGAATCCACTGTCGAAAGCGAAGAGACCTGCCATTAAGACATGTAGGTTCTAAGGTACTAAATGATTTCTAATTATTTTTCTCGGATAATGAGTTGGAGTCGACGGAAAAAGACTCGTCACAGGAGGGCCTTGATGTATCTCCCATCAATGACACAAAATAAGAAACATATTTTGAGGATAAGTCAAAGTACGAATATGATTTGAAATGGACATAGGGAAGGTCGACACAGTGAGAATAGACAACTACAGATGGCTGACTCAATGGAGGGTTTGTTTGGACTTCTCTTGAAAATATGAATGACACGACAATGGTCTTGGCAACATTGACTCAAAGATGACCCAAGATACAAATTTGTAGCAAGTCAAATGAGAGACAAATGAATTTCCCAACCTAGATTCAAATGACGAACAGGGGGTGTCATGTTCAAGAGAGACGCTTACTGCCACCAATACAAATACTGAAACATATCCCTTTC
>ML782493.1:1055666-1070809 GCA_009831015.1 Picea engelmannii | reverse complement strand
TTCCAGGAGGCGAATTCGTAAATATACCTGTAATAAAGTAGGACTTCGGATAGCATAGACATTACTTAACTATAGCACTACTAACTGCGAATCGAGTCGTATAACCAGGTGGTAGATACCAAGAGAAATAGCATCAGTCAACAGTTCGATGATGACACTATATTCTGCAATATTATTGGTCGCACGACCGAGGAAAACACCTTGTAGACTGATAAGTTCGTTTATAGGTGTGTAAATTGCCCATGCATTATAAGCTAAGTTCCGAGTACTACGACTAGTGCCATAAATGAAGCCAATGTGGGGTAGCGAAGACTCTAACATCTGGAAACCAAGCACAATGCAAGGTAAGTGGTCGAGGGTAGAGAACAAATAACAAAAAAGCACACTAAAGTGACACAAAAGAGTATGATACAATAAAATACAAGAACTCATGCACAAATGACCTAAGCATAGTACTTCTTTAAGTAAAGCCCATTTCTGGGTTCACTTAAAGGGATACCATCATAGTCCATTAACTCATAGGATCCTTTCTCCAACACACGTCTGACGATATAAGGACCTCGCCACATAGCCTCAAATTTTCCAGCTCCTAACAAATCATGATCTTATCCATAAAGGAGGACTATATCTCCTTCAAAGAACACGTGTGGTTTGACATGTTTGTCATATTGAGCTTTGACGCATTTCTTCTAGGTTTCTATAATTAGGGTGGCATCACGATGGTTTTTGTCTAGTTGTATAAGATACAATAGACCTTCTTATTCAACAGAAGTGTTTGGGAGAAGTTCAACGATGAGATTTAGAGATGGTATCTCACATTCAATTGGTAGGATGGCTTCTGTACCATAAACTAACTGGAAAGGTGAAAACCCAGTAGCAAACTTTACAGATGTCCAGTAAGCCCACAATACCGAAAACAACATCGTGTGCCAACTAGTTTTGTGAATCCCTATCATTTGTCAAAGCATGGTAATGAGGACTTTGTTTATTTCTTCAACCTGGCCATTGGACTGTGGGTAATAGGGTGTTGAGTTTTCATGGCGAAGACCCAAATTTTCAGTGAGTTCAGACATCATAAAGTTTCTAAAGTGGCTACCATGATCAATAACAATAGCTTGGGGAACACCAAACCGAGAAATGAGATGATTGAATATGAATAGTGCTGCAATCTTTCCCATATTATCAAATGTCAGCATCGCCTCGACCTATTTCGTAAAATAATCTACGGCTACAATGATGTATCCATGCCCCCCGACCAAGTGAGGGTGACTTGTCATGAAATCGATACCCCATTTCGCAAAAGGTCCAATGGACTACAGGGTGTGATCGTATTTTGTTGTTGTATGTTTGGCAAGCGTGGCATTTTTGGACGACGATAATACAATATTTGAATAAAGAGGGCCAAAAATATCCATCTCGTAGGATCTTTTGGGCAGTAGCATACCCAGACATGTGACCACCACATGCTCCAGAATGGCAGTCATTCAAGACTTTCTTGGCTTCATCAAAGGTGAGACATCATTGAAAGACGGAGTCAACCCCACGGCGATAAATATTCACTGAGGATACTATATACTAACAGGCTTGGTAACGTATTTGACGACGGTCAGTGCTAGACAAATCAGGCCGAAAAGTTTGAGTTTGGAGATATATAATGATATCCCCATACCAAAGGTCACCGGAACTGATCAGGAAGAGGGATTCATCGAGTAATGATTCCTTTACTACATTTTCCTTCTCAAAACAGGAAAGGTCACAAATCAATTCGGCAAACACCAAGGATTTCTTGGACTTAGCGTGTTTGATCTCTAAGTCAAACTCCTGGAGTATTACGATCCATTTGGAGTATTCCCCCCCTATAAATTGGTGTGTAAGAATGTGCTGCAGAGGGTTGTAGTTGGAAATCACAGTAGTCTTGCGTAAAAGGATATAGTGCCAGAAACATTGGATAGCTTGGATGGCTGCCAAGGCCAATTTTTCAACATGTAAATACTTGGTTTCGGTAGTCGTGAGACTCCGACTCAAATAATAGATGACATTTTCATCATGAGAATCATCCTCCTAGACAAGAACCATTGCAATGGTAGAGTTCAAGGTTGCGAGATAAAGGAAATAGTCACGACTATAATTGGGTGGGAAAAGTAGTGGGGTACAGGTTAAATTCAATTTCAAAGATTCGAAAGATTTGTTAGCAGTGGTGTCCCATACAAACTCAGAACCTTTCTTAAGTAGTCGAGTAAATCCAAGGGTTAACTCAACGTAGTTTGGAATGAAACGATGTAGAAATTTTTCCTTCCCTTGCAAACTCTGTAACTGGCGAAGTGAGGAAGGAGGAGGGAGATTAAGAATTGCCTCGACCTTCAAAGGATCTACTATGATCCCTTGATGTGAAACAATAAAACCCAGAAGTCAGCCGAATTTGACACAAAAAACACATTTGTGTGGATTTAAGTGTATACGGTAAAATCGACATCGAAGTTAAATGGCTTGGAGGTGTGTTGGATGATTGACATGGAGCATGGAATGAGCTGGTAAGTCATCGAGGTATGGTTGCACAATGTGTTTTATATCATGAAAGGCATAAGACATAGCACATTGAAAAGTTGTGCCAACATTCTTTAAACCGAAGGGTAGTTTTCGGTAGGTGAAAGTGACCCAAGGACAAATAAAGGAAGTATTGTGTTGATCTGCAGGTATGATATTGATTTGATTATATCCAGAGAAACCATCCATCAGGGAGAAGATTTCACTTCCGGCATAGTTGTTGACGACCTGGTCAATGAAGGGGGTAGGAAATTTGTCTTTAGGACAAGCTTTATTAATATCCCTATAATCAACACACACGTGGATTGTACCTTGTTTCTTGTTAACCAGAACTAGATTGGAAACCCAGTCAGTTAGAGCCACAGGGTAAATAAAGCTAGCTTTAAGAAGTTTCTCAACTTCTATCTTGATGGCAGCTGCTTTACGCAGGTGGATCGGACGAAGTCATTGCTGGACAGTTTTAGTGCTCGGGTATGTCTTAATCTCATGTACAACAATGTCGGGATCAATACCTGGAATTTCTTCATAGCTCCATGCGAAGAAGTCATGAAATTCTTGAAAAAGAGACTTGTAGGTGACAACTTTGTCATGGGAACACGAAGCTCTGATATGCACATTTTCGACAATTCCAGGTTTAATGGATATGTCGAGGGGGATTATGGGTGAGATATTACTTAAGTTCCCTTAATAAAACATATCATGTGCAGACTCTGGAATGGTAGAAATGATGACAACAGTCGACGGAGTCGCGATCCGTTGGTGACTCTCAATGGTGTGTTGTTCCAGGAAGTGAATGGAACGATGATGTCCATCGTCCCAAGGGGTGTCTTCCATGGACATAACAGACATAATCATCTTGTCTGTAGGAAAAATGACATGGAATGGATCGAGAGATGAATCACCAAGAGAGGGGGTAGAAGGGGTTTTCGATTGAATGGCTTGATAAGATAATTCGACCAGACTCAAAGGCATTTGGTCGCCATAGAGAAGATGATCATCGGGGTTGGGTACTATCCACGGGTCATAAAACGCAAGGGTTTCTCGAACAATGGTGGAAATCATGTTGATCAACGCGACAAATAGATGTGGAACATCAGGTGGTGGAATGGGGAAAGTACCCATCAAAGAGGAATCTTTAAGAAGACCCACACTGATATTTTCATATCCAGGGGGTGTTTTTGCAATGAACATTACGTTGCTGGTGCGTGCATCAGAGTTAAAGAAGGCCAATTGGTCCACCACAACTAATTTTCCTTGATGTGGGAAACGTACGACACATAAAAGAGTGGACACAACTGCATGCATGGAATCGATCGAGCTACGACCAAGTAAAATATTGTAATCGAGAGGAGCGTCAAAGACCTCGACTTCTACAATGACCGTTTTTCTTTCTAACGTAATAGGCAACGAAGGGAGGACATTGTAAGGTTTAAAGCTAGAGCCATTAAAGGATTTGAGTGTGTTGTGTGATTTGGTTAAGGAAGGAGAGCCAATGGCTTTCCAGTAGGTAATAGACATGACACACGTTGAGCCACCCTCATCAATAATTGTTCTACAAATGTTCTTGTCAGAGACAATAACTTGTATTTGGAATGCGAGTTGAGGGGGTAACCTTGGGATGTGATCTTCCAAGTCAAAAATTATTAAATTTGTATCGCTAGGGTCGATTCCACCAATATATTTCAACAGTGCCTTTCGTTGTGTAGGACAACTCTGAAGGACTTCGAGGGCTGACATCGTGGATGGTGCTTGGGCCAGATCTTTGATAATACCGTAGTTCTGGGCAGCATGCGCATGAGGATTGAAAGCAGATTTTCGGACAACACCCTTTGGGGGAGGGCGAATAAATGTATCTAGGCTCGGTCGTTCGAGATGAAGAGGACCGTTNGGTGCTTGGGCCAGATCTTTGATAATACCGTAGTTCTGGGCAGCATGCGCATGAGGATTGAAAGCAGATTTTCGGACAACACCCTTTGGGGGAGGGCGAATAAATGTATCTAGGCTCGGTCGTTCGAGATGAAGAGGACCGTTGGTAGGTGGAGTCATGGGAGAAGGTTGGACCAATGAAGGAGGTATCTCATCAACCTTCTCTTTGGAGGAAGAATAATCTTTGGCTCGAGTGGTAAGTGTGATGTCATTCTTATTTGAATCACCTGTACACATTAATACATCAGATGTAGTGGAGGGGGAAGGTTGGTCATAAATGACCAATTGGTCCCATTTTTGAGAAGGGAAGGGTTGTGACAACATGATCGGAGTAGGCAATTTCGGGGTCCCTTGAAGGAACTTAGTAACCTCGGCTCATCTTGGACAATCCTTAGTGTAGTGATCATTACCATAGATAAGACAAGGGTATCGGTGTTTGCACTTATCCTTATCATCAGCAAATGGTGTTTTGGTCTTCTCAGATTGCAGATTATTTTTATCCTCCTTGTTCTTACCCTTCCCTTTTTTGGATTTATTCTTTCCAGCGGGAGTAGATTGAACATAGTTCACCTCAGAAATCTTGTCGGTGGGAGGGGTAGGTGACAAAGCATTTTGAACATTAGAAGCAACGAGTTTGGGGTTGTTTCTAGAGGCTTATGTGGAGTGGGGTTGGGCATGAAAAGTGCCAATCACACCGTCAGCTGCATGAGAAGTAGCAGGGGTAGTTGAAGTAGCAGTAGTAGTAGGACGAGGTGCGTCAGGGAGTAAATCGTAAAGAGTACCCATTTGTGAGTAAACAAGGTCAAGGTATTGAGAACAACTGATCGCCTGTTATTCTGTGACAACTCCACCCATGACGATGTCATGAGCGATGTCATTCACGAATGATTTCATGAACCACTCTACCAGTAACTAATCAGGAAGTTCGAGTTTGATGAGGCGTCGTCTCCGTCGCCACTCATGAAAGTGATCAAAGATATGAGTGGCTTTGGTTTGTTTTAAAGAACTCAAAATTTTGATTCCCGTCTTGTAATGGATCGGTAATTGGTAGTGGGTGAGGAAATCCATGGTGAGGGTGTTAAAGTCGGTGAAGAAGCCTCATGGTAATTCTATATACCACTTCACGGTGGAACCCATGAGAGTTCGCTGAAAAAGACGTAAATGAATAGAGTCATCCGTCAAGGAGTTGGATGAACACCAAAGGTGGAAAGTCATTACATGATTTTTTGGGTCCTCTCCTGGTTCACCATCGAATTTAGGAATGTCGGATGGTAGTTTGGTCGGTATCACGGGCCATTGAGAAGAGTGATGGATAGGATCATTTAAAATTCTCGATAGATCAGGGAGGTCCAGGGTGGCTAAGAAGGGTAATTTTCTGTTCACGTGGGGTTACTGGTGACTTTGGGGAGGGAGTCCTATAGGTAGACCAGTAGGACCGTAAGCAGCTGACATATAATGCGAAGATCTAAGCAGATTCAGTTGTTGGTGTGGAGGAAGATAATTTATAGGGTTGTATTGGTGAGGGATGTTCCCTTGAACAAAGGTGTGGGGTTGAGAATTCGAGCTCCAAATAGGATTGGACTGACCTGGATATGGTTGGCCTGTACTAGGGGGTATGAAAGAGCTAACTTGAGGTGGTTTCCCCCCAGTCGAATGAGGTTTTTTTTGGATAAGATGGTTCCATTATTGGGCCAAAGATGGAGGTATGTTTTGTCCATAGGGTGGGGTAGGTGGGGGTTTCCGTCTAATAGGGGGTTGCATCCCAATTGTTATTTGTCCTGCAAAAGGGGATTGGGTTTGACCTCCTTGGTGAAATTGTCCACCAATAGGAATTTGATAATGAGGTGTGAAAGATTGGATGGTGCCACTAGGGTTGGTGCCTCCAATAGGGGATGGAAGAGACCCTTTGGAAGGGGGTTGAGGAAGTGTCGGAATAAAACCAAGAATGATATGGTGCCCAGAAGGAGTGGAAATCTCAGGAGTCCCGGATGAGATTTGTGTAGGAGTGGGAATAGAAGCATTCAATGCATGATATCCAGGGGGAAGTGTTGGGGTGAATCCAGGCGAAAGCGATGTGCCAATGGGAGCTTGGCTAGCCATCATATTCCCGGTGTGAGGACTCGTAGTATCTAGGACCATTGTATAATGGGCCATTTGAAGAGGGATATTCAAGATGTGGTCGGCTGGCGAAGCGCCTGAACTAGGGAAATAATAGACAGTAGTAAAAGGTATTGCGTCTGGATCGGATGTTTCAGGTTGTTATGGTGTGACAGTGATATCAACGCCTGCTCTTGAGCCAAAGAGATCCCGTCTAAAAATTCCAGTAGTCCAAAAAGGATCTTGACCCTCAAGTCCTGTGAAAGGTCCGGTCAGTAATCCAGAAGACTCAACAAAAATTTCTCTGTAAGAATTCACTCGAACAATACGTCTCACAGAGTCGGGAGGAAGTCGAAAGTCCTCTCGAGAATTAGTAATTCAGAATCATTCTAAAGAGTTAGCTCTTTCCACTTGTGGAGTGGAAACGTGTTGGACTTCACTCTATTGAGGAGAGCCCTCCAGTGGGTTGGTAGGAAAGGGTTGAGAACCTTCCAGATCTTCTAGGGGTAGTCCTTGCATTCTACGTGAATGGAGTGGAGGGTCAATTGTGATCAAGCTAAAAACTTATGAAAGTAATTCTATGGCCAACTTATGTAAACAAACAACACGCGCTAGTAAAATCTAGGAATCAAAAATCAAGAAAACAAGTCCTTCCAATTCTGAAGTCATTAGTTGGTGATAAAATCAAACATCGCAATGTTGAGACAAGAAGGGGTTGAGCTAGGGTGGAAAATTTATGTTGACGACCTGCTTAACGGACTTACACCTTGGTGCAAGCTCCCACACCTAATCATGGGTATACCCTCCAAGGAGTCCGAGTGAGTCTGGCTAACGTCGATTCCAAGTACCGTGGAGACTTTCCCCTCCACAGTCACCTTGTGTAAGACCCTTAGAAGATAGGCTACTAAGGTTACCACAAACAACAAAGATGCCTGGGGAAACAAACGACAGTCGGATCCACACGCAAGGGTAGGGTATCTATCCCGAAATCAACTTGAGAGGCTTCCACTCATCATTGTGGGTATACCTTCAAGCGACCCCTATAATAAGTGCAATCTCTACACTAAGACCAACAAAGAAGGGTGAGTAACTTTGTCAATCTCAATGCAACCTTAGGTTTGACCCATGTGTGAGAAGGGCTTCCCAGGACAAAATGTTGCAAATGGAATTTGACATTCCCTATCACAAGATACTATTGTGTGTTTTGTGCTTTGGAGAGTGTGTCTCACTGCCTATTCCAAAGCTCTAGCCTAGCTAATGTTGGTGTAAAATAGCCCTAGAGAACGTTACTAGTTGTATTTTAAAATTGCGCAGTATTATTAAAGGCTGTGGTTACTCAAGAGGGAGATGGGAATAAAACTGGTGTCGTGTAAGACTTAGACCCAACAATACGTAAATAGAGATGAATGATACAAACTTTTCGTTCGATGAATTCTATCTACAACAAGGAAAAAGAAGTTTTTTGGAACAATGCTAACTGTGATGTACAATTCTCTTTTCAAATGTAGTACCAAACAATCATGGACGATGTAAATTCACTATTCATTTTCTTTCAATGTTTTAACGCCAATATTTTCGGAATGATTGCTTAAAAGAAAAAGACTTAATTTTTATTTTTTTTAGAAACCAAAAGTAGGGATGGAACTACGAAAAGGTAAGCAACCAGTGAAAATAAAATGCTCAATAAACGCCCAAATCAAATCTTTTAATGTAGATAAAAATAAAAATCGACAAGAAAAAGTCTCTTCAAATGTGTATGGACAAAGAACTTTTCCAAGCAGTAAGCAGCCTATGAAAATAATAATCCCAACTTTTAATCCAATCAAATACTTATTACCAAACAAGCACTCAGATCTCAGACTCTGAGATTATACTCTCGTTGGTAAAAGGACAAGAAGTAAAAACTGGGAAAAAATGATGAAGAAGAGTTTTCGATCCCCGAAAACTAATCAACCCCAAGATTTGAAGTCAAGAAATAGTCAAACACTGGCAAAAGAAGTTATTCCCAGGTGAAAAAACCGATCTGGGCATCAAGAAGAAAAGAAGGCCCAATCCAAAACTTTTACAAATGGGTTCACAACATAGTAGTGGAGTACAATGCAAGAATGAGGCATTCTCACAGTCTAGACACTGGTAGGGTGAGAGAATGTCGCATTGTACTGAACAGTGGGGTGTGAAAATGAAAGGTTCTCGCAGGCTATAGAGAGGTATAGTGCGAGAAGGTTTGTAAATTATGAAAATTTGGACAAGGGACAAAAATTTTGAGTGAAATTCTGGGTTTAGAGAGTCTATAAGGGTCTCCTACAAACTCATAGACTAGTTGGCAATGAAAAAAGTAGACCAAGAGAAAATGGCTAACAAAAAACCACAAAAATGAGTTGTATCCCCAATGGAGTCACCGATTTTGTTATATGATAAATCGATATATGTGGACACTAACAGATCTCCCTAGATCCACCTGGATCTAGAACAAAATAGGACATGACATGACTCCTTCTCTAAGTTGCAATCATCGAATCTACTATCAGGAAAGAATGAGTGACATACCTTTATATCGCTTCCTTAGGTCTCTGTTGTTTCTACTTCACTGTGGTGCTCTTGTGAGATCAGGTCCAAGAAAACACAAACCAACCAAAGTGAAGATGGAAAAGTATATTCAATGTCAACCTATGCATATGATCAAGGAGTTATGCAATAAAATAAGAGTAATTTTATGGGAAAGGGACATGCCACTGTATCGTATTAAATGAAAGTAGAAGATACAACTAGATCGCCTTGATGTCGCAAGATTCCTTTCAGTGGTCCTTGGTTCCAACACACACACTTGCTCTACATTTTCATGAAGAAGGTCCGGTATGGATTGATAGACAAATGGTGTCTTCAAGCTTTAATTCAAACAGGGTTCCTCACACAATTCTTTCATCAATTCTCTATTCAAACTTTCTTAACCTCTTCCTTGATAAACCCTTCATTATATAGGAGAAGGAGAGATGGTTAAAGGGATGAGAATGATCCCACTAAATCTGAGAAGTCAGTAGGATTCCAACCATGTGAATGCCAACTCATTTTCTAGAAGATCTTCTTCTAGAACCGTTGTAACTCTCTCTTCCTTTTAAGCTTTAAAACAGGTTCACCCCCTACCTATAGAGAAGATTGCGAACACCTCGTAGGCTAGGTATAAGGTTTCCTGTGAGAATCAATATTCTCGCACCCTACAACATAGCCAGCCTGTGAACTCCTCTTAAAAATATGTTTTATGGAAGAAGACAACAATCACTTTTCTCAGGTAAAAGGTTCTTATGAGAGCCTGAACACATAACTGTAGAGACACCACCATAGTGACCAAAATAATGTGTAACACCATCATAATGGACATCGTCGAGAATCTATCGACGAACACAAAAACAAAGTCATTTCCATGCTTAGTAGAAGGAAGGCCCGACATGTAATCCATGGAGATGGATTCCCAAGGTTGACGAGGGGTGGCTAGCGGAGTATCAAGGCCTTGCTTCTTGATGGTTGGTTTGGAAATGGTGCAAGTAGTGCAGGACTTGATATACTTCCCGACATCATGTCAAATGTTTGGCCAATAGAAATACTTTTTCATTATTTCCATGGTTTTCTCGACCTCGAAATGCCCAACGACTTGACTGTAGTGTGCCTCCCAAATAATCTTGGCACACTCGCTTGAAGGAACACAAAGATGTCCCATGTGACATAGCAGGGCATCCTGGAGGTGAAAATTAGGAACTTGCTTACCCTCCAAGAGCGTATTGTATGTGTGGCCGATTTATGGATCACTTTTGTAGAGAAGTGGCCAATCAGAAGTCTCGTGCCCACAAGAGTTGAGCACCGTAGTTAGCACCATGATAGGGGGTCGGTTGAGGCAGTCTGCAACATTATTGGTGCTTCCTTTCTTGTACTTAATGTTCAAATTAAACTGTTGCAGGTATGTGGACCACTTCTGATGACGATCGTTCTGCAAATTCCCTTGTGTCTGTATGAACTGCAAGGGTCGATGGTCTGTGTGGATGACCGTTTCCTTTCCCAAAATGTAATGCTTCCATTATCGGCAAGCCTGCACAATGGAATACATCTCCTTGTCATAAGTGGGATACTTTCGGACTGTGTCAGAAAGTGTCTCACTATGATATGCCACTGGATGCCCCTGTTGAGTAAGGACTGCCCCAATAGCATAGTCGGAGGCATCTGTCTCGATCTCAAATGGTTGCTACAAGTATGGTAATGTGAGCACTGGTGTAGAGAAGAGATAATGCTTCAAATCATCGAACTCCTTCTGCTAAGATTCAAACCAAAAGAATTTTTCTTTGACTCCTTCCTTGGTGACTTGATTCAAGGGCCAAGTGATATGAGAGAATCCCAACACAAACATGCGGTAGAAATTGGCAAGAACCAAAAAGATGCGGAGCTCTATTAGGGTGGTTGGGGCTGGCCAATCCCGAATGACTTGGATCTTGGTTGGATCCACATGCACCCCCTGCTCATCAATAATATATCCTAGATACTGAACCTGGGTCATGCCAAAAGTGCACTTCTCCAAATTGGCACACAACTTGTGTTTCCGCAGTGTTTGGAGGACCTGTCGGATGTGGTGGAGGTGCTCTTCCCAAGTCTGGCCAAAGATCAGAATGTCATCCAAGTAAACCACTACAAATGAGTTGGTGAATTGTCTCAATATGTCATCCATTAGTCTCATGAAGGTTGCAGGGGAATTCGTCAACCCGAAAGGCATGACCAGCCATTCGAAAACGCCCTCCTTGGATTTGACTACAGTCTTCCACACATCAGAGGGTTCGATTGGTACCTGGTGATACCCATGCTTCAAGTCGATATTTCTGAAATATTTCACCCCCTTGAGTTGGTCCAGAAGGTCATCGATCCATGGGATTAGGTACCTATTCCGGATAGTGATCTTGTTCAGTGCCCGATAGTCAATGCAGAGTCTCCAAGTCCCATCCTTCTTCTGCACTAGCACGATTGGGCTCCCACAAGGCGACGAACTCGATCAGATGTGATCTTTCTGCAACAACTCCTGAATCTTCCTCTTGATTTCATCATTCTTCAGAACAAAGTGTCGATATATTAGTCCATTGGGCAATGACACACCTGGGGTCAGATCGATGGGGTGCTTGACTTGACAGTGTAGAGGCACCCCTGTGGGGGAGGTGAAGATGTCCTCGTACTCCTCCATGACCTTATCCATATGTTGTTGTCATGCAGAGGGGCCATGTCTAGAGGTCGTGGTTGCAGTCTTCCTCTTTTCCTGAGGGTGGATCATCAGGAAAACAAATTTCCTAGTTTTGGTAATGAGCTCACTGCATTGTTTTGCAATAACCAAAGAGATGGCTGTAGGCGGTGGTATTTTTGGTATTCTGTACAGCTTATTTCCCAAAGAAATAATAACATCATGAGGCCTGGACTCATACACAACATGTCACTTCCACAAGTATGGTTGGCCTAATAATACATCAGAAACATCAAGAGGAACAATGTCACATAATACCTCATCCGTGAAGGGCTTCATGTTGTAGAGAAGGCGACATTGCTGGCTTATGCAGAGGTCCCGTCCTTGGTGTAGCCACCCGACGGTGTATGGTTGTGGGTGTGATGTGGTCGGCAAGCCCAGTCATTTCACAACCTATACTGAGATGAGGTTCTTTTGGCTCCCGCTGTCGATAATGAACTGCAATGGGGAACCCTTTACCCACATCTGGGAATGGAAGAGGCTCTCTGCCTCCTCTGGATCTTCTGGTTCCTTCTTCTGGATCTTCGTGGTGGAAACTGTGGCATTGGGCTTTGCATCGATAATATGATTCCCCCTGTCATTCCCCTTGTTGGGTTCTGATTCAGAGTCAGAGCCTACATCCGATTTAGAATCCTTCAACTCAGCTACCAGTGACTACTTGGCCCGACACTCACTTGTGTTGTGAGTGGAGCTCTTATGGAACTCACACCATTTCCCCGTGTCCTTTTCTGGCTTCATGATGTTGTTCTTTGCTTGAGGCTTTGGTAGGTTTTCCTGGACTGCCCATCCTTAGCTTGGTCCTTTGTTTGGCGGTTTGGGGGTACCTTTCCCTTGCTTCTGATTCGCATACCCAAAGTCTCGCTTCTTTTGTTTGAACTTCTGCTCAATCTTGGAAGCATACTGGTATGCCGCACCAAGTGAGGAGATGTTGAGGAACTCCATTTCCTCCTGAATGTATCTATGAAGACAAATGCAGTACTTTAACACCAAATGTTTCTCCAAATATTTGATACCCAACTTTGTGCGTAGGGTATGGAACAGATTCGTCAACTCATGCACATCTTGGTCACTTTGCTGCCGCAGCGTAGTCCATTGAATGTATTTGTCCTCATAGATCCCCATGGGATAATATTGTTCCTTGATGGTGTCTCAGAAATAATTCCAAGTGGGTACGACCGAGAACAGAGAGGGTTCCCCCTCACTCTGTTTCTCCCAGTAGGTTTCCCACCAGTCCTTGACATGCGGGGCGACTTTAAGGAGTGCAAAAATAATCCTTTCTCGATCGGAAAAGTCATGAACCGAGAAATATCCTTCTAGCAGATTCAACTATCTATCAATGCCATCTGCATCTATTTGGCCCTCAAATATGGGAATGTCAAAGTTTACTTGTACCTTAAAAGGAGTGGCGCCTCCGGAGTGGCTGTTGGATGTAGATGCATTGTTAGTGGGCAACCGTTGAAGGATCTCGGCAAAGTTTTCCATCATCACGTTCCTTTTTTTCTGGAGGGCCTCCTCGAGCAATAATTTGATAGGATCTCCTACTCCCTCATCTTTCTTTTCTTCCCCCATGGGCAGCCATCGGGGCTTGCGAAGTTGATCTTGCATTGGTTCAACCAGATCGAGCCCTAACTCCTTATACCTCGATCTCGTTGGGGACATGCAAAGAAGGATCGAGAAAGAGAAGACTGCTCTGATACCACTGATTCGGATTTATGCAAGAACACAATGAAATACAAAAATACACATAAACGCAGATATGCAATGGAAGTCAAACTTCATTTCATTAACAACAAATGTATGAAATATGCTTACAGACATAATGTAAATAAAATAGATTGGTCGCTGGTAGCTTATCTCTGAGAAGAGATGTGGGGGCTACTAGCCTATGAACTCTTTGTTACAATGAGACTCGAAGGCCTATATATTATTGAGAAACAATGGAAAACCCTAAACATATAAAAACCTAACCCTAGGAGATGAAACGCCAAAATATGGGCCCCGTTGGTGTAAATTGGTACATCAATTTCCCGAGGTTGTAACTTTGGCATACTATCTCCGTTTGACACACATGATACATCGTTAGAAAGATCTATTTGAGCACTACACTGCTAACAAAAAACATTGAGTGAAGAACGAGCTCATATTTTCCAAAGCATTCATGCCCAAAAAACATCGTTTAGGGTGTCAAAACGGTTCCGGAAGTTCAGGACCCGAAAAACTTCTAAAAATAGTAATTTGTGCTACAATTAAGGAAACTGAAAAACCGAAAGAAAAAATGGTGTGGGTCCAAGTGGAATAGGTGGGTGGCCACCAATATCCACCTGGATCATTCTTGGAGATTCCAGTAGGGAATCGAAGAGCTGCTTCAACTCAAGAATTTGAAGAACCTAGACCGGGAGGTTGTGCAACCCTTGGAGACAAGGTCTGCACCTAAATGTTCCAGTGGAATATCCACGATAATTTACAGGTCATCATGAATAGGTTAAAGTGGCCTTAAATGAACTTGTAATATAGTGTCCATGATTTTTTGGATGAGAAATTTGAAATGATTGCGTGAACAATAAAGTAAGGTTGTGAAAAAATCTAACAAGCATTAGATCAATTGAATATAAGCTAAAGAACCTTAGACAAAGTTATCAACTTAACTAGAATTGTGACCTTTAAATGAGAACTCCAACCCTTAAAACTCATATTTTTGCATAAAAAACATGAAAATCGACCCTTGAATAAAAAAGTGGTGCTACTGGCAGAACCTTTTTTTTCGAGGTTAAAATTATAACAATTTCTCCCCATAGCTTTTAATTCTTGTAAAATTGTAAACAAAAATCTTAAAATCGACCCTTGAATCAAAAAGTGGTGTTCACGACATCACCTCCTTTTTTTTAAGGTTAAAATTAGAACTTTTTTGAAATCTCGTATTGATAATCAGTGTTGTTATAAACAAAAACCTTAAAATCGACCTTCTAAACAAACCTTAGTGCTAGTGATAACACTCTTTTTTTCCCAAGGCTAATATTACTACTTGTTTGAAACTATGGCCTTGACCACTGTTAACGTTACAAACCAAAACCTCAAAATCATACTCTAAATCAAAACGTAGTGATACAAATAACACATTTAGTTTTTGTTTCGAGCTTAAAAATGCAATGTATTTCAAATCATAGTGTAAAAAACGAACACTGTTACAAAAAAAATCATAAAATAATTCAATTAATTAATTAAACACACACACACACACACACACACACACACACACACACATATAACAAAATCGAAAAAATATGTTTTTGAAAATACATATATATGAAAA
>ML782493.1:1009700-1029420 GCA_009831015.1 Picea engelmannii | reverse complement strand
TTTTTTTTTTTTCTTTTAAAGAAGGTTCCTAAGAAATGACCAAGAACCACACACTTCATACAATAAATGATAGACAAAATTTCCTTGCATCCATTATAGTTAAAATAAATATTTCTAATCACATAAAATAAAAAAGAAGATGATCTGCATGCATAAGAGAAATTTAAAAGAGTAGACACATGGGAAGCTCAAATAAACATAATGATAGATCAATCTCAAATACTTTATACTCAAAACTTAGAGTTACAAAGCACAATCAAAATTGATCATGAAATAACTCTCTTAAAATTTCTAAAAAATATATAGTTTGTTACATATTCTTTGAAACTTAAAATGTGTTTGTCCTACGGACTGGTATTAGGGCTCCCACAGACCATAAAGAAAATATAAACAAGAATTAAGATTGTAGAAGGAAGATGGTGGGCGGTCTCTCATCTCATCACTTGCTTGATGTTGTCCTTTTATGGTCTTCATTAATGGTTACGAGAAATGTCTCAACAGTTTCTTTCCCCTCGTTGGTCAATTTGTCGATTTCTTTCTTGAACCATTCTTTAATATAATTTTTCATTGGTGCCACGTTTATCTTATGATGAATTTTGATGTTGAATAACTCACCCTCCAAGTCTCTTAAATCAAAGGAAATGACATGTATTGCTTCCTCAATATCTTGGTTCTTCACGGAATAGTTCCCTAGCCAATTATCTAAGTTGTCTTCATCATATTCAAGTATACCATAAAACTTTTCAACTGATAGCCCTTTAAATATCTCAACTTGTTCATCAAACTGTTTCTTTGTTAGGAACATTGTGTTGAGAATTAATTTAGGGTCTTGTACTTCGTTAGTACCTCCAGCTAGGTTTATCTTGGTTAGCCTCTTGAAAAGTTCTTCCCTATTTGATATAGCTTGGCTGCATGCTTGAAAAATATTATTCAAATTTTTAATCTTTTCCTTCAAGCAAACATTCAACTATTTTATCTGACTTGGGGAGGGAATATCCTCGTCTCTTCTTCTTAATTCCATCATATTAGAGACTTTGTTTCCAAAGGGTAATACAAATTTAATGTAGAAACCTTCTTCATTCTTCAATTCAACTTGCAAATATTCATGGAAGGCATGTAACCTTGAGCCAAAAGAAACAACGTTTTTCAAAAGTTCCCATGCCTCTGTGATCAATGTTATTCTTTTCTTAATATTTATTTCTACATAGATCCTGGATAATGTAAGTAGGCTTGAAGATCCTTTAAATTTAATAGTGGGTGTGGTGGGTCTGACTATTGACAAAGGATTGGCAAGAAGTGGAAGAGGCATTAAATCATATTCCATATTCCTCATCCTTCCCTTCAACTTCGTGTTTTCTACTTCTAAACCACCAATGGAATCATCAAGAGAATCCTCAATTGCTATGTGAATTCTAGATATTTGGGATGACCGCATATCTTTTCGGTCAACCTTTGAACAAGATTTTCCTTTATTATTTTTCATATCACCTTTTTCAATAATCAATTTCTTAGATTCCTTGTCAAAGGAAATGCTCTGGAAAGTGAATAATTCTTCTTAATTGAAGGTCTCATTCTCAATGATCTCTAATGATCTCTAATGATGAATTTTGATGGGCCATGTTCCCTGGCTAATCAATTGTGGGAAACATTTTCTCGATATCCGCCTCGAGCTCCATGTATTCAAGAGAGAATATTTTGATTTCATTTTCTATGCGATGGTCTTCTTCCTCTTGCACAACATTATTCCTCTTCTTTCTTAGAGGGAGCTTGTGTGAGATCTCAATTTTTCCCAGGGGGGATTCTTTTCTCCTCCGTCGCTTGAATTACTATTGGTAACTTTCCTATTTGAGTGGGATGTGTTATAACCCTATATTTCATAGGATCACCCGGTGATTAGAATCTCTTCCTTTAGTTGTATTATATTGTAAATAATATTTTATTTTGCAAATGATTTACAAGAAAGAAAAAGAAAAAGAAAAAGAAAAGAAAGAAAAATAAAAAAGAAAAGAAAAGAATAAAAAACCAAAAGAGGGTATAAAAATAAAAAAAGAGAAAAAGATAAAACCCCATGGAATAGATTTGGTTTGATTCATATTGTCTAACCATGATCAAACCCTTTGAATTTATGTTGATAGAATAGTGGGTAAATTTGGCCAAACAGTTTAATCTTGGCTAAATTAGATAGGTTAGTGAATAAGTTTGACCAAACAGTCTAAGCTTGGAAAAATATCTTAGGTTAGAGTAATTATTGACCCAACAGTTTAAACTGGATTAATGTGCTAGGTAATGAGATTAGGAACTAGGTTAGCATGTTTTATTTCAATAAAAAATTGCAAAAGGTTGATTAAATGAATTTATTTTGAGTTAAATTGATGTGTTTTGACCCCTTGGTGAAAAAATTGAAAAACGGGAGCTATCAAAGACCCAAAATATGTTTTTATCCTAAGCCTATCGATATTTGACAGTTTTGGTACTTTGTGGCTAAAGAGTGCATAGTTCCCAATGGTTGATCTAGGCGCACTCAAATCAGTAGTCAACATTAAATATAGAACCCCCTCGAACTTTCTGCCTTTAACGGTGGGGGGGGGTCTGAGTTATTGGTTTTTCTGGCACGGGCCCCACATAACGTGTCAAATCCATATTTACTTAGACCCCCCTCACTCAATTCCACTTACCACTTGCCCCCCCCCGATAATCTACCTAAGCACTCACCAATACTGCTTTTCCTCATCCCTCCATCGCACCTCACTACCCTGTCCCCACGTCAAATCCCACTACCCGTTGGCCATTTAATTCTTACCACGTCACACCCATATGCTTGTTGGCCAATCAATGCTGTCCCCCGTGACCATTACTCATCCAACTCACCACCCGCTCCATAACAAACATCTCCCTACACCATTTAAATCTGTTCTTTCACCATTCCCACACTATTCACCGATCCAGACACAGTCGACACCACCATTTCCCATTTTCAAGATAACCACCACCAAGCTCACCGTTGACAAGCACCATTAAACTTGGTAATCATAGACAACATCGTTTTCCATTTTCATATATCCATTTGATTATGGTGCCCAAATCTAAATCCTCTGGAACAAAAGAAAAACTGTTTCTTCCTCCTCCCATTGACCTGGATCGCATCCCCCTAGCCGATAAATATTACCGAATTACAGAGACTGTAACATACCTAGCCACCCACAGACTGAGGTACGTTACCTACAAGCCCACCCTTGGACTTATTTCTCTTACTGATACCTTTTTCATTATTTAAGGAAGCATAAAATAAAAGACTTTAATGACATGCACAACAATAAACAACAAGCATGCATAGTCTAAAGATTTAATTAAATGATGATTAAAGATACAACGGAAATAACATTCAAATACATGTAAATGATACTATAAAAGAGAGCACTTATCTTTATATAAGGCAACACCAACTGGCTGCAGACCAAGGATGTTCCACCCAACTATAGACACTACTGTTCCAAATCTCAATAGCAGTGTCACACCTGAGCTAGGGTTATGAATCCAAAAGGATGGTTCCAGAGTTTACTTGGGTTCCCAAACGAGTCATCTCTCATAGGTTTCCCAAACTAGTCATCTCTCATAGGTTTCCCAAACCAGTTAGCTCTCAATCTCTCACATGCTTCCCATCTTTCACAGCAATCCAAGTACCTAGCTCTCTTCTACCCAGCTTGCACCACTCGAGAGAACGAACCTCCACCCTTCTCTACCACGCAGTCCCTCAGACAATCCTTCTCCTTATTTGGGCTCCAGCGCAACTCGTCCAGAATCTCAATGTTGGAATTCTCAAGACTTGCAGCTATGAGAAACGCTGGACATAGGCTAATGCATCTCAAACATGCAGGCCTCAAGTCATGGCTGGATCACACCAACGACCACTACAACCAACTATACCATGGCTAATTCTTTAATAGTTCGGCTCCCTTTCCCCGAACCAGATGCGGATGATGATAGATCAATGGATGGGTAAATGGGTGCATGGAAGTGCGTGAGGGAAAATGAATGAATCATATAGGAAATCAGTGAACAAGCCATCAGTACAACCCCCCCATCAGACCAGACGTAGGTTTAAGTAATCTAATGGGGAAATTAATAACCTCATGACCTTCCTCAGGAATCTCCCATAACCGATCCCCTCCCTTAGGAAAAAAGGGTAATTAACATAGGAATAAACACTTAGCCCCTCAAGCCCCCTCTCTTGTGGAATCATATCCCCCTATAACTCTAGTCCTTGTCTGTTTAGCATCCAACGATGTATTTATTATTAATAATGGTAAAAACATTATAGGTCTTGGGCACACTGGCCTTTTAATAATTTTTTGGGCACTCTAGCCTCTCAACATTGTAACAATACATTATTTAAAAACGGGGGTTCAAAAACTAGGGTGTTACATCCCCTCCCCCTTATTTTGGCACTGTCCTTAGTGCATATACAAAATAGAGATCAAAATCTCAAATTTATTCAAAACGCTGCGGGTACTCTGCCCGCATGGCATCTTCATGCTCCCAGGTAGCATATTTAGGACCGTAGCAGGTCCATGAACTTTTACCAGCTCTATAACTCGATTCCAGAGCATTTTGAATTTTCTGTCCAATACACGCACTGGCTGAAATTGAAAATCTTCCTCTGTCTCTACCTGAATCAGATGCCAATCAATAACATGGTTAGAATCATGTACATATTTCTTTAGTAAAGATACATGAAATACGTTATGCACATTCATGGAAGCAGTCAATGCAAGCATGTATGCAACTAGCCCTATTCTTTCCAATATTTCAAATGGACCACAGAATCTGGCTGCCAGCTTTGTACAACTACCCAATTTCAAATAGCTTTTCTTGGGCTTCACTTTCAAAAGTACATGCTCCCCTACTTTAAATTCTCTAGCTGTCCTGTTCTTGTCTGCGTAAACTTTCTGTCTATCCTGAGATGCCTTTAAATTCTGCTTGATCTTAACCACCTGGTCTTCCATGTCCTTGAGCAACTCCGACCCAAGTACCACTCTATCTGTTGGGTTGTCCCATCTTACTAGAGTATTGAATTTCCTACCGCACAAGCCTTCAATGGGATCATTCCCAATGACGCTTGATACCCATTATTATATGCAAACTCAACCAAGTGTAAGTAATCTTCCCACTTAGATGGCTTATCCATCACATACATTCTCAACATGTCTTCAGTTATTCGATTGACCCTCTATGTTTTCCCATTTGTCTGGGGATGATATGATGTGATAAATTTTAGATTTGTGCCAAATCCTTTAAACAATCCCCTCTAGAAGTTGGAGGTAAACTTTGTATCTCTGTCTGAGACAATTGTCCTAGGTATCCCATGCAACCTAGCAATTTCCTTCATGAAAATTTCTGCAATATTAGCCATTGTATGCGTTGTCTTCATAGGCACAAAATGAGCAGCCTTTGTTAATTTGTCAACCACCACCATGATTGAGTCATGTTTCTTATTCATTCTAGGTAATCCTGTGATGAAATCCATGGTGATCACTACCCATTTCTTCTCTGGAATTGGCAATGGCTGCAACAAACCTGTTGGGTGCCTATGCTCATCCTTCACCTTCTACTTTCCATACATCGAGCGATGTAATCAACAACATTCTTCTTCATTCCTGGCCAAAAGAAATGGCTTCTTACTGCTGTAATTGTTTTCTAGTAAATGGGATGTCCAACATAAGGAACATCATGCATTTCCTTCAGTACAAAATTCCTCAGTTCTCTAGAACTAGGAACGTAGATTCTATTTTTATGCATGAGTAGTCTGTCTTCCTTTATCTCATACTCCTTTATTTTTTTCTATTGTACATCTCCTTGTTGTAAGGTTTCCTTTACCTGTAGGTAATGCTAGTCTGTAACAAGACCATCTAAAATTCTTCTCTTCAAGTCTGACTGATGCCTACTGACAGCAGTAGCATGCATGATATGCACTCTTCTACTAAGTGCATCAACACCTTTATTCTCCTTTCCCTTGATATTCTTGATATTGAAGTCATATTCACTTAAAAATTCCAGCCATCTTGTTTGCCTGGCATTCAAGGTTGGCAATAAAAAAGATACTTCAGGCCAATGTGGTTCATCCTTAATTCAAATTTCTTCCCCATGAGATAATGCCTCCACATCCTCAAGGCGTGAACAATGGAAGCAAGTTTCAAGTCATGCATGGCATAGTTCCTCTCATGTTCCTTAATTTTTTTGGACTCATATCCAATGACATGTCCATTTTGTGTGAGGAGTCCCCCAAGTCCTTCCTTACATGCGTCTGTACATACCAAAAAACTTTCATTTTGATCAACAATCTTTAACACAGGTGCACTAGTGAGTAATTCCTTCAACATATTAAAACTCTTTTCACACTTGAGTGTCCATTCAAATTTGGTTCCCTTCTTTTTCAAAGAAGTGATGGGATGAGAAATCTTAGAGAACCCTACTATGAACCTTCTATAGTATCCAACTAATCCCATAAAAGATCTGACGTCTGACACATTTATGGGTGTTGGCCATCCTCTAATGGATTCGATCTTCTCTGGATCTACTCCTATGCCCTGCTCTGAAATAATGTGTCCCAAGTAATGGATCTGCTTTTGATATAAATAACACTTACTCAACTTGGCATACAAATGATGTTCTCTCAGTACTTGCAACACCAGTCTTAAGTGATGTTCATGCTCCTCTTCAGACTTATAATAGATAAGTATGTCATCCATGAATACTATGAAAAACTTATCCAAATGATTTCTGAATATTCCATTCATTAAGAACATGAAGACAACTGGTGCATTGGTCAATCCAAGTGGAACCACTACAAATTCATAATGCCCATACCTAGTCCTAAAGGTTGTCTTATAAATGTCTTCTTCCTTGATTCTTACCTGATGGTATACTGCCCTCAGGTCAATTTTTGAAAATATCTTTTTTCCTCTTATCTGATCAAAGAGGTCATCAATTCGAGGTAGAGGGTACTTGTTCTTTATAGTGTACTTGTTCAGCTATCGAAGGTCAATACACGGCCTCAAGGTTCCATCCTTCTTTTTGACAAAAGGTATTGGTGCTCCCCAAGGTGACACACTTGGACCTATGTACCCTTTCTTCAACAATTCCTCCAACTGCATTTGTAATTATTTTAACTCTGGTGTGCTCATTTTGTAAGGTGTTTTTGACATTGGGGCAACTCGTGACACTAAATCAATTGAGAAATCTATCTCCCTTCTTGGTGGCAATATGGGTATTTCTTGGAATACATCTTCAAATTCATGTAGTACCGAGAAATCTTTGAGGCTTGGCTCCTTTGTATTATCTGACTCTTCCACATGAGCTGCATACAATTGACATCCTTTCCTAAAACATGTTTTTAGCTGTAAGGCAAAAATCTCCCTTACAGAGATGGGTCTTGGAACTCCTTTCACAGTGCTCTGTTTTCCATTTCCATCAAGACATGTAAATGTCTTGTTATGAAAATCTAGGACAACATGATTCTTGTCCAACCAATCCATTCCAATCATAATATCATAAGACCCCAATGGTATGATATTTAGATCAATACTAGTATTCATGCCACTAAGACTTATGGAACAAACTCTTACCATATCATGGATTCTTCTTTTGGTTCCAGTGGCTAACTGAACCAAGCTTTCTTTTCCAAGTTTGCTTTTCTCCAAATGTAATCCATCCACTGTTTTAGGATCAATGTAGCAATGACTTGCTCCTGTATCAATCAAAATAGAAACATGATGATTTATGATCTTACCTTCCACTTCGATCATATTGGACTGGTACTCAGCTTGTTGATCATCTAAAGATGCATATATTCTTCCCATATCTTCAATTGTTGTAGCCTCTTGGATGTTGTGCATAGTCTACACTCTTTCCTCTTTGTGTGGGCAATCCTTGTACAGATGATCTTCCTTGCATCCCCAACATTGGATTGGTGGTCTTCCCCTTTTTCCCAAGGAATATTCCTTCTTGAAATATCCCTTAGCATATTGATCTTGATGATTTCTGTTAGGATCATTCCTATTGAAGGAAGGTTTGAATCCTTTCCTCCTCTGATCGGACTTCACATTTTTCTTGTCCTTCCAATATTTCTACAGAGATTCTCTTCCATGGCCTTGCTCATACATGTATTTAACCTTCCTGATGGCTTAAGTCAAGGTCTTGGGTTCATCAAACTTGATATTTTCCTTATAAAAGGCCGACAATCCACTTAGAAATCTCTATATTTTCACTTTCTCATCACCAATGAACTTGACATACTTTAACAATCCCAAGAAATTCTTCTCGTACTCTTCCATAGTCATGCTTCCCAACATGAGTTCAAAGAATTCCTACATTTTCTTGTCATAGAAATTCTCTGAGAGGTACTCCTTATGGAATTTCTTCTTGAATTGCTTCCAAGTGATCCTACTTTCATTAACATGTTCCAATTTCTTCAGTTGGTCCCACCACATTGCAACTTTCTCGTGTAAATGATAGGTGGCAATCTTGGCTTGCAGATTTGATGAATAGTTATGCAAATGAAAATATGTCTTGAGCCCAAGAAACCATGCTTCGACATCATCTTCCCTTTCTCTTTCACCATCGAAGGAAGGTGGCTTGATATTCCTCAGCTCTCCTTGCAAAATATCTACCTCTTGTTTTCTTCTTAGGTGTCTGATAGGAGACACCTATGGACTGCTTACGGGATCTTCCGATGCATAAAACCTCCTTTCTGAGTAAGGAGGTGAGTGGTTTCCACAAGCTCTACTGGCACTTCTGGAATAACCATCTCTTCCACGATCATATCTTATTTTGTCTCCTTCCTCTTGTCTTGATTTTGATACCTTCTTCATTTGTCTCTGCAACTGATTTAAGCTCTGCAACACTCAAGCATTTATCTGAATTTACTCTCTCATCAGTCTCTCATTGTCTGCTTTGTAGCTCTTCACTTCCATCTTCAGGCTCCTTACCATTTCTATTAACGTTTCCTGCTCTCCTTTTTCCTTGCGTCCATTGGACTCTGTATCTGCATTACCAATTATGGTATTCTTGCCTTCGACCTCCTTATCATGATTGGAGGCTCCTTCACCTTCTTCCATTTCCTCAATATGCATCTTGAGCTGATGTGCTTAAGCCCCTTAATTCTGCAAAATGTGCAAGCGACCATTTTGTTAGAATTATGCATATGGTAAACAAAATTGCCAAACCATGCTACATGTTTTTTTTTCTTTTTTTTCCATGGAGATCATATCCCCATTCTTCGAAAATAAAATTGTCCTATTATCCTTGGCCGACACAAAATCTCATCCTATGCAGGCACTTCCTTCAAACCATCTTCCCAGGTGGCCATGACTAGAAACTATGGCTAAATCCTTCCTTAGCAATTTTCTGTCTCGAAGACAACCAATTCGGCCCTTAGGCCTCCTCTTAGCTCTCAATCTGCATATGACTGTGACCAAGACCCGACGCTTAGTTGAAAAAGTGCTTGTCTAGAACTTTGGGACTTCGGAAATTTCAGCTAGGACTGGATCAACGGTCCTCGTCTTCTTTCATGATCAACGATCGAGATCCACTTCGGGAGTCTCAATTTTTCTTGCTTACCTCCTCCTGGAATGCTTTTCCCTAGCGTTTAAGATCAATCGACAAGTGTCCTCCCACAGATCAAAAACTGTGAATCGTTTTAGTTCTTCGTGCTTCGGAGGTTTCAAACTTCCCTCCTGCACTTTCTCCCAGAGTTCTTTCACCCGAAGTTGAATATCCTTCGACGTGTGTCCTTTGGAATCAACGGTCGATATGTACTCTGGCCTTTAGGCCTTCGGGAGTTTTTGACCCAACGCAACCTGTCACATCTTTCCCCTCCAGAGTGCCTAGTCTCCACACTACATTATCTATCACCATGTGGAGAAATGCTGGAAGTGGACAGGTGGCCCAATCAGGCGGGTGACACGTGTCACATTCTAATCGAATTTTGAATACTCCAAATGCTCAAAACTTAGTGACATGTGGTATACATCCCATGTGTCCATGTCATCCCAGGTGACGTCCGCAAGCCATGTCACTTCATAATTATGGGGTCCACATCACCTCCAGGTGATGTCATCATTCCACACCACTTCATCCCTTTAGGCTTCGGGACTTCATGCTTAAGGAGTTTCAACACTAACACCTTTCCCATTCTCTCGAACTCCGAATTCCTGAATTGGCCAATTTGTCACCATGTGTCCTCCTAGATCAAATGACTAAGATTCACTTCGGGTATTCACCTGAAGTCCACGGATCTGCACCACGTGTCCTCCTTAATCTAACAGTTGAGGCTTACTTTGGGCCTTCACCTAAAATCCACAGATTTATGCCATGTCTCTTCTCGATCAGATGACCCAGATTCACCTTGGATGATTCGATGCTTGAGATTTACTCCATCTCTCTGGCTCTCCGGGATCATTGGCATAAGGGAAGACCCAGGGTTCAGTTATAATAGCACACCAATAAGCCCTAACTACTGGCCCTTTCAGCAACACCTGCAAAGCATATGCAATCTCACCCGAAGTAGCTATAGGGGGTTGCAGGACACATGTGTCTACAACTAGAGGAAATGCAAAGTGGATCCAATATAACAACAACACAACATCTAGATATCATTTACCAGCTAAAGCCCACTTTGCACAATATATCTCAGATCTAGCATAATAATGCAATAACAGAGCAATCAGAGGACGAAGAACAAAACATCAATCACACATAACACAAGATATATGTCGTTCACCTCTCTCTAGGGCTACATGCACATAACTATGCTTTATAATATATTAGGTGAAGAATACAGTTCTATCTGATCTCTTAGCTAGCATATATTCTCTCTTTCTCCCTTCTCTCTATCTCCCTTCCCTGCATACCCAGCTGCAGGGTTGATCTTCGCACCCAATAGAATATCTTACAATACATAATACTTTCTCATCTCAATACTTCTCTCTCACCTTAACAAAAATCACTCTTCATAACATCAACAAACTTTGCACGAACCCATCCCAGGTCCTCTTGACCTTTATTTATACATTACAATAGCTCATCGACAACCTTAGGCCGAAACCTAGGTGTCAAAACCCTAGATACAAAAACCCCAGGTGTCTAAAACCCTAGGTCAAATTGACCCACATTTTTCAGGCTTCGCCAGTCTATCTTTCTTTCTTTCTCGCGAGGTTATCCAAAGCATCCACCAGTGTCTTTTTCTTCTTGCTGCATTGTCCACGATCTATCTTCCTTGCTGATATGTCTTCCTCGATCCTCTTGTCCAACAGATCGCTCTCTCGTACTTCGCTGCATCTTTTCTTCTTCTTTGGCCACTTTGACCTGATCTCAGTCAATATTCCTTTCATGCAGTTTGGGTTTTGTCTTTTCTCCCTTAATATTCACTTCTTTCCATAACCAAGGGCCAACAGGCCCCCAACACTCACCTATGACTCGTCTCGAGGCACTTCAGATCTGATCCTTCTATTTTACTTTGACTTCAGACTATGCAACACAGTCTGTGCTTTCTGTTATGTTCCTCCCCACTGCGTGCAGACTGTCTTTTCTGTGTCTGGTACCCAGTTTCAACTGCACCTGGTACCTGGATCCTTCTCCTTCTACTTTTACTAAGAGCTGTGAGGTAGCTGGTTGTTGTAGTACAATTTCAATCGGCTCCCATTCACCAAACCTTCCTTCCATTCCCCATTCAAAGTTTTTAGCTGCATAGCTCCTCCTTCGGTAACATGGGAAACCTCATAAGGTCCAAGCCAATGTGTCCTGAACTTCCCTGGGTGCTTCATGAACTTACTGTCATATAGGAATACCAGATCTCCCTGTTTAAAGCATTTCTTCCTGATGTGTCTGTCATGGTATGCCTTTTCTCTTTCCTTCTACACCTGCTGATGGAATCCTGCAATAAATCGATCCTCCTCCAGTTCAACCAACTGTGCGAGTCTCTCTTGAACAGTGTCAATGTCATCCATATCTGTAAAAGTTGCAATTCTGAGGCTAGGAACCAGATATTCCATGGTCACAACTGCTTCTAAACCATAAACCGACTTAAGCGAGGTTTGCATTGTCAACTTCTTCGTCATCACTATCTCCAAGACCTTATTGAATGCTTCAACTATCGCATTCACGTGTGGATGGTAGGGCGTGCTCTTCTGATGATGAACTGCAAATTCCTCAGTCAAGGCTTCAATATTATTATTAATAAAGTGGGTACCTTGATCACTCATAAGGGCCTTTAGACATCCAAACCTGGTTATGATAACATCAAATATGAAATGCACAGCTGTAGTTGCACTACAATCCTTAACTTCTCTTGCTTCAACCCATCTAGTCAAATACTATGTCGCAGTGATTATGTACCTTGCTCCTGTGCACTTTCCTGGTGGGTTTATAGGTCCCATGAAGTCAATGGACCATTTCTCAAATTCCCGTAAGGTTAGCTAGGGTGCTAAAGTCATCTCATCTCTTATGGAAGGTTTCCAAACTCGTTGGCATACATCACAAGCTCTGTAGTATTCTTTATCATCTCTGTGTAAAGTGGGCCACCATAGGCCAGCTGTAAGAACTTTTGGCATTGTTTCTTTCCTTGCGTAGTGTCTTCCTATGATGCCTTCATGTGCTTCTGCCAAAATTAGTGTTATTTCTACTTCCATAACACATCTCCTCAGGATCTCATCAGGTCCCATCTTGTATAGCTGTCCAACTATAAGTGAAAAATATGTAGCGTGCACTACCAACTGTTTCTTCTGAATGAATGTGTATTCAGAAGGTGCCATTCTTGTTGATAGGAACTGAACTATGTCTGCGAAGTGATCATCAATATTCCTGATGGCCAACAATTGTGCATATGGTAGTGTGTCCTCCAAGCTAGTAGGTTCCTCTCCATGTTCCAACTAGGACAAGTGGTCAGGTCCCTTTTTCATCTTTCCTGACTTTACCACAATTTCAAAATCATATTCTTGAATAACGTAATCCATATGCATATCCTTACCCCCAACACTAGCTTGTTGACTAGGTATTTTAGCACAGAGTGATCAATGAACATCTTAAAGTGTCCTCCCAACAAGTAGTGGTGAAATTTCTGTAGTGCATACACCATGGATAACCCTTCTCTTTCAGTGGTAGTGTAATTTATCTCAGATGTAGAGAGCTTCTTCTAGAAAAGGCTAATGGGTGGTCAATATCTCATACTCCTGGTTGTGATAATACTCCTCCTAATGCAATAGAATATGCATCAGCATGCACATGAAATTCCTTACTCCAATCTGGAATAACTAGAATAGGCGCAGTAACCATTTTCTGTTTCAGGGTGTCGAAGCTCCGTTGAAATTCTTCTGTCCAATGAAACTAGAAATATTTCTTCAAAAGCTTCTCCATGGGTGTTGTAACTTGTGCATACCCCTTAATGAAATTCCTGTAGTGTCCTGTATGTCCCAACGCAGTGCACAACTATCTAATTGAAGTGGGAGGGGGTAGATCAACAATAATGACAATCTTAGATGGATCTACTAGCAATACCTTCTTACACACAATATGGCCTAGCAACACTCCAAAGGGTGAAAAGAAAATGCATTTATTCAGGTTCAGGGAAATCTGAAATTGTCTACACTTATCCAATATTAGTCTTAAGCATTCAATATGATTTTGCAACAAGCTAAAAACAGTCCAATCTTTAAAATAGGCTTCTATAAATTTATGTAAAAACTCCTTGAATGCTTCGACCACCACCCTAGAAAAGATGGCTGGTGCATTCTTCAGTCCAAAAGGAATCACTATATACTGGTAGGATCCCCATTCTGTTGCAAATGTGGTCTTATGGTGATCTTCCTTAGCAATCATGATCTGATGATATCCTGAAAATCCATCGGTGAAGGAGTAGACCTCCTGTCCTCCCACATTGTCTAGCACTTCGTCAGTGAATGGTGTAGGGAATGGGTTATGTAGACATGCATCGTTCAGTTTCCTCAAGTCTACACAGATTCTGATCTCTCCTATCTTCTTGTCTTGAACCACCATAGGGATAATCACTTCTGACTCTTCAACAGGTTCTGTGATTCGTGCTTCCAACATTCTGTCTAATTCAATCTTCAGTTTCTCCTTATATTTTGGATTTAATCTGTAAGCTCTCTGTTTGACAAGTATTGTATATGGTTTCAGGGGGATCTTCATCTCTCCCATGGGCCCTTTAATGACCTTCATATCAGTGAACTTGGTTGGAATCAAGTCCTAGTATTCATGCAGTAATTATATGATCTTGTCAATAGTGGAACATCCCAATAATATCCAATGTTAATCAGTTTTAGTGCTTTCTCTATCCCAATATTGACTTTATTGATTTTAATTGGCTGTCTAATGAAAGGTAGTTCGACTCCTGGTCCTTCTATGTCTCTTCGTCCTTCTGTTTTTGTGATGTTCACTTTCTTAGGATCATCATCTTCATCAGAATAGATATTGTAACATTCTTGCAATTTCTGAAGAGGCGCAGTCCATTCATCCTCTTCTTTCTCTGGAGGGAGGTTAGGTGCCTCCTCAAATACTTTCGGTCTCACAACTTGTAAAGCTTAGTATACCATAGGGTACTGACTTTCAAATAAGAATGTAACTATAAAATTCTGAGTCATACCTTGCCAATCTGCAATGATGAGGCACAATTCTACTTGAAGATACCGGTTTATAGGTGTTGTATCCAGCATGTTAATGAATTTATGCACCCACTTCTCTTGAGGAATGATGTTCCAGGCTTCCTCACAACTTCGCACATGGTCGATCGGACAACTTTGACCTATGTATCTAACTTCGCATCCTTCTACTTGCTCTGAGAAGCGCATTGTCATCAAAGTGTGACATTGCATCCAATCCGTGATGTTTTGCTTATGCGCTTTCCACCATCTTGCTGGAGTGTCTTTTAGGGCATCGTCTAGTGCCAACAGTCTCTGTTGTACTGCTACAATTTCTTAAAATTTTAGTAATAAAGTTTCTAAATGATTCAAACAATCAATGTGGGCAAATTACTTACTGTTGTACTGATCCAACGAACTTCTCGGGTCAATCGAGCACATCGCCGTGAAAAAAAATCACACATCTTGTTCTGCCAGTTATCCACTACTTCTTGTGAATCCAATGAACATGTGTTGTCACTTCACCATCTTAAATTCCCATCTATTGTACGATTAATGTAATCCTGATGTTTGGCTGTCAATTTGTATATATTCTCTAGCTCACATGCACGATCCTATTCTCTTATGGGCTCTATGTATTTGTGACCTTTATTAGGATCCATAGGTGCAATGAACCTAAGGCCATCACCTTCAAATTTCATTCTTCTTTTCTTTAAGTCAACAACAATAGAATTATTGAAATCCCAATCAATTCCTAATAGTGCGGGATAAGGACAACTATCATCAACTATCTCAATTACTTCGAAGTCTATAAATGTTATGACCCCATCAATGTCCACAAGGACATGTTCCAGTCTTCCAAAGGGGCTCACAGCTTGCTTATTAACCATCCTAAGCCTGATAGGGGAATAGAGAAGCTTAGGTTTTCCCATTAGTTCCCAGGTGTTATAACCTTAATTTGCACCAGACATGCTTACCTGGCATCAGGCCGTCTCAGATTCCTTCTTTGCCAAAACATTGTTGAACAACTCTTTAAAAAAACTCTTTTATAAGGGCCCACATGCCCTACTCCATTACTACACGCGTGTACATGCTAGCTGACCTAAAACAACCCGTGTGTACCTACAAAAGCACAAAAAAAGGAAAGTTTCTGACGAAACACACAGCTTTGGGTGAGTTAATTGAAACTCCCGGCCATGCATGGCCGAGGGTTCGTCCAAATACCTAGCTTCTTCTAGCCTATAAAAGAAGGGTTAGGGGTCCTATTTGGAGGAGGAGAATAATAGTAAAGAAACTCTACCCAATTGCACATTCCCATTGTCCCAACCCTTTAGCCATCCTTGTGCAAGAAGAGATACAGAGAAAATAATTTGGAGGACATTTGAAGAGGAGCCCAGGATCAGGTTCACAGAGTGGTGGTCGGTCTCAACATTGTAAGTTGATTCATTAAAGTTAATAATAAAGAAACTCTTTTCCCGTCCCACTATATGAGTTCTTCATAGTTTAGTGAATATATGTTTGAATCTCTAACCCATTAATCTGTAGAACAAATGCTTGTAGAGTTTGCTACTTGTTTTGTACGCAGGTCAGTCTTGGGAGGATAGTTGCTAACAAGTGATCAAGCATGATGAAGGATCGACATCGAACGTCCAGAACAAGGTATGTTCGTTTAACCATGTATTTTCTTAAAAGAAATGGGGATTAGGTCTGGGACGACGATAGAAAGTAGGATTCTTTCAGTCTTATCTGCATGCATAATATAACCCTAAGTTCTAGTCCGTAGGGGGATTTCCCACCACAACAAAATTGGCGATCGTACTGGGGAGGTCTCTAGGGTTCTGGGGAATATTTTTGGGTATTTTTAAAAGACTGGTTTTCTTTCCTTTTTTTTGAAGTTTCTGCAAAGTTTGAGCTAACAGAGATTCTGGTCTTCCATACTAGCTATCTCTGTTTCTTTGCTTGACTGTAATATTTTTTTGAGACCCACAGAGGTACACGTGGTCTGCATAAGGTCTGCACGCGTGTACCCGCCCCCTACTTTCTTACAGCCCACATGTAAATGCTAGCTGAAGAAGTAACAATATCGTGTATGATTCTAGAAAATTTTGAGGCAGTCATCCTCTTCCCTGTCAGAATCAGTCATTCTCAGGGGTTTTTTGGAACTCTTTCTAGTCTTGGTTGTTTGCAGTCTATAGTTTAGGATTCATCTTAGATTGGTTTGTTTTACGAATTTTTCCTTACATTGTTTTCTTTTTTCTATTAAAGAAAGTTTCTAAGCCTTCAAGAGATCCTGGTTTTCAGTATCAGTGGTCTCTTCATGGTTTGGATTGTCTATTTTTATTTTGTTTCAAATTTCTAGAGATACACACAACCTGTATAAGGCCAACATGCGTGTACACACCCTCTGGCTCGACACAGCTCATGTGCACATGCTTGCTGTTGAATTGTCAATAGTGTGCTTGTGAAGGATAGTTTTTGTTGAGGGTGAGGCAGTCATCTTTTGCCTTGACAAGAGTTATACCTCTCAGGTTTTTTGAATCTCTGTCCTAGCAGTCAATAGCTTAGGGTTGATCTCAGCCATAGATTTCTTTTTTCATTTAAAAGTTTTCATCAAAATTTTCTTTCGGGTTTTTAGACAAGTGTCAGAGTCCTTTTTTAAGTTGTTAGTGTGTGATTTCTTGAAGTGATTCTTTGCGATCTGTGACTAAGCCAGAAGTTTTTTTGGCTTTTGACTTGTTGATATTTTCCCTTTTTGCTTTGTCAGCATTCAAATAAAAAAAAAAACTTTCATTTCTTTGTTTGGTTGAAAAGTGTTGTTTTGCATTAGTAACCAAGGAGAAGTCTTTTATTTCATAAGTTATTGATAGTTTACTTAGATCGTAAGTAGCTCATAGTCGAGTGAAATCCTTCTTTGAGTTTGTTGTTCAAAAGATCTTAGAAAATTTAAAAAAAATAAAATTGAAAAGTTGTTAAAAATTTGCATTAAGTGAAGGTTTTTGTTTCCAGTTTTCTGTTCATTTTTACTTTCGTCTTCAAACATCACTAGTTTCACTTTCATACCCTTTGACATAATACAAGCCATAAAATTAACGCTAAATCTAAAATTCATTAGACTTTTATGTTTGTAGGGTTAACCAACTAGTTTAAGATTAGGGCCTTGGATTAGGTTGGAGAGGAAACTCTTCAAGGCCATTGAAATCAAACATTGGAGTCTGAGTTAGGGAGCGTCCAAGTCTAGCATAGTGAAAGTTATCTGAGACGCCCCTCTAACATAGGGGATAAACACGAGGTCACGTGCAAAAAGGTAGCACAGATAACCCCTCCAAAGCTGGACCAAACGTAGTGGAGAACACATATAGAGGGCTTGTCTTGGGATTCTGTCGATTGCATTTACCACGAAGCTTCATGGATCTCGAATCCATTTGAGGTCCTCAGTTGTCTTCTGGACCACTTTCTCTCGATACCATTGATAGGTTTTAGGCTCGATACCCTGCTCATTGTGGTCTACCCGACTTTCAATTGTACCCGCCTGGTGACTGCTAGCGCATTGGCAACCTAATTGCCTATATTTTTTAGGGACATACACAGGTTACTGCGGGGGCATACTGCAGTACCTAGGACAAACATCAGGCCACACTTTGCAGAGTATACTCGGAGGGTGATTCCGTGTTCGAGTTGCACTTGCACCAGTAAGTTGCTCTGGTGTTGGTTGTTGTAATTGGTCTTCCAATTAATTTAGTGTTTGCTTGTCTTATCTTATAGGGACTTTTTTTTAGTGTGTGTTGTTTTTGAACAACTAGAATGCCCTAGAGTGTCTTTGATATTCTCACACAGTGGAGGATCACGAGCTCTTCCAGTCATGAAGGATTCTTGGCCTGCCACCGGTTACACTGGAGCCACCCCCACCACCATTAAGGCAAAAGCTAGACCAACAAGGGTCTTTTGAAGCGACCGGGTCACAAAAAATTGTGCCCGACCAACATCTAGAGGAATCGACCGTTTTAGACCTTGGAGCGAAAGATTTTGGTCTAGTTGAAACCTCCACCACTGATATTTCGGCACCCACCATCGTATTGATTCATCCTTATGAGTGCCAGACAGTGACGCATGTAGCAATGGAAACAAATGTTGTTACTCCTTCTAGGAATTCTTCAATTCCCACTACGATTGTCACCACAGGAGAGTTTCCACCTCCTAATCCACCATCACCGGTCCAAGCCACCATGGTATTGACCGTCTCTACATTGAACAATGGTTCGATCCCATCTCTGGTGGCGGCCACAATCCATTTCACACCAAGTGCGATAGGCCCTCCATTCTCATACGGGATTCCTAGTTCATGTATAAGTCCTGTACTTTCCTACTCCACTTCACAGACTTCAGGTATGGGGGCAGGGAGCTCTAATGCTCCTCTACAAGGCCACATGGGGGAAATTTCCACTCCCTTTAACACTTTCCCTTATGGAGGAGGTCATATCTCTCCTTCGTCCCCTTCGCTCGGTGGCACTCACCAGCCTTCCGTCAGGCCACCTGCACACCATAGTGTATTTGGAGCAGGGAGTCAAGGACCACCTTCATATAATATGCTAGTAGGTTCAACATCATTTTCTTTGTTCAGTGCATTTGGTAATAACACCTTCTCGTCGGCTGCTTTTCCGACTGGGGGCAATCCCAGTCTCGGACAATATATTCCTATGCAGGGTACTATTCCTGCATAGGGGGCACACCCAGTATGTTAAGAACCAAACATCAATATAGCATGGAAAAACCTCAGGAAAGTACTCAACGCCTTGAAACTGAGATAACTTCAGATAATAAGCCTCTTCGAGGGGGCAACCTCCTTTTACCCCACTTAAATGTTCAAGTACAAGATAATTCAAAATGAAAATGCCTCCTTGGTATATATAGGAGACTAGGAGGTATAATTACAAATAATGGCCTAAAGCTGACATAATTAAAATAACATTACTAATCTAAATTACAACTAATGGCCTAAAACCGACATAAATAAAATAGCATTACTAATCTAATATGCCCCAATTAAGGGGTAATGAGCCAACAATAGGGCTTAA
>ML782493.1:944542-969515 GCA_009831015.1 Picea engelmannii | reverse complement strand
AACAGATCCAGATATTTTGGCAACCATGTGGCAGTCAAACCCAATTTTGGAGCACTCAAATAGATGATAATTATATTTGAATATCACATTGAATCTTCCCAGAGTTTATGTATATCAAATTAGTATACCTAGCAGTAGATCGAGATCACTTGGGAGTTTGGCAATCATTCCAGAATTGGCAGCATACTTATGATAATGACAAATTTTTGTTGGTGGGCACAGTTGTTAAAGTTCTCAGGTAGCGCAAGGCTATTCATGCAATATCAGGCTTATTTTGTGGAGCATCAATTAGAGATATCAGGAAGGAGCTACCAGATGGCAAGCATTTGCTGGAGACAGTTTTTTATGATAAACATTGTCATGTTTTGTAAATTTATGATGTAATTATTAGCTGGTAGTTTCATAATTGATTTCTTTCATGTAATAGACTTATAAATATAGTTTTGAAACAGTAAACAGGGGGTCGACCTGAAAGGGAAAATGGTATTGAAAGATTACCATCCATTGTAAATATTTTGAGGAGGTTCAAGTGATTCTTTTTGATGAATACAAGACCTTATGTTTCAAGATTCTCGTGTCATAGCTATGTGGTGAAGTGTTTCTCAATGTAATTTGTTTTTCGTCTGTTTTCATATATTGTTTCTTTCTTTTATTGTTTATAAGAAGATTAAGTTTATGATTTGTTTCAAACACCATGTTCTGGCTTAAAACAATATTCATGTTTTCATCTGAAGTTTTGAATGTAGAATTCAGGTAGCAATGCTCTACATTTGATGTGAACCCTAATCTGTTCCTCTTTCTCCATCTCCCAAACTACAAGGATCGACTAACATGAATACCTTGCCCTATCACATATGAGCTCAGTTATTCTTTCATTTGATCACCTTAAACCTTTTTCACTCTATTTTTCCCAATGGCCCTCTTTTGTTGCCCCAACCCAAACATTTAAAAAACCAAACCCAAATCTATCATAACTAGCCTAAAATCTATAATAAACAAAGCTAGATCAGACAGAGAGAGCCCTCTCTGAGTCTTGGAGGGATAGATCTAGGACTTCAAGTGGTTTGATGTTACCTCTGTGACTGCCTCGACAGCCTTGGGAAAATTACAGAGTGCTAACAGGATGTTGGAGAATTGCTCCGAGATGTGGTAGTTTTAGGAGTAACAACAGGAGACCGAGCACTCTTCTCACTGGGACCCTTTCTGACACAGACCCCCGACCCTCGGGCCAAGATCCGCGTAGGATCGTTCTAAATCTTCCCCTGAGTCTGATTGACTCTTTGATTTCCCCACAGGGAATAATTCACACACACAAACAGGTGTATTCCATAGGTCCTTCTGAGTTATGCTTACGTGATCAAACACCGGCATTAACTCCACAACCAACCAACAAATGTGATCGGGGCTTTTTCCCTTTTGGGATTTTGGATTTCGCGATCTCGCGAATACTGTTGTCGAGCCCTTGTTTCTTCAACCTCCGAAACCTAAAACGTCAACGAGGGTTGACTCCTTCAATGCGCCGAACACACGCCTCTTGTTGCCACTTATTTCGGCTTTTCGGGACTTGAGTGATCGACCAACACTCGTTCCTCTTCCCTTATGATTTCCCGGTTTCCAAAATTTCCCCTTTTGGGCGAGATCGATGGTCTTTCAGGACTTTCGCCGAAGCTCCACCACCTCTTTCGGATTCCATCACACGTATCCTCCGATTGGTGCTTGGGATCCTGCTTTCGGCTTTTCACTCTTCGCGATTCCGAGAGTTACGTTGACATGCAAATCTGTCTCTTGACTCCCGGAACCCCGAAACCTGATTGGAGCCCAAAACTATTCTTCCGCGACCTTTTCGGGAGTTTTCTCCTTCCGCTCTTTGGGATTTTGTGAACCGGAAGTTTGAACTCTCGATTCCAAAAATCGCTGCCCCCTCTACTTCCCGACACCCAAAGTGTCGAAATCCCGAAATTCCACGCCAAAGTCCTGTCGCGTTTTGCGATTTCGGGATTTTCACTCCACTATGTCTCGGCTCCTTGTCCTCAGGACTCCCAAAATATCGAACCCCAAATTCCCGAAGTGCCGAAACTCACTCGTTCAGCTTCACACGCGATAATCCCTTTCGCGGTTCGAGAATGTGAATGACCAAAGGTTTTGGTCTGCACTTCAACCTTACGAAACCCGAAATTCTGAAATGATCTAATGGCTTAACTGACCACAATAAACGGTCCACGTTGATTCTTGAAACCAAAGGGATGGATTCACCCAACTCCTAACCACCTTGCTGCTTCACTGGATCCTACGGTCCTCGCGACTTCGCGAGTTCTCCACAAAGAATTCTGATCGTCTGATTCACTCCTCAAGAATCTTTGGCCAAACTGACTTGGCGTCCTTCCACTGAACTTAACTTTTGTGCGATGATTTCTCCCCCCATCTTCCTTTGAACTCTTCAAAGGTACTAACCCTCCCGAGCTTTCACTTGTGAACTTAAGTCTCCAAGAGAGATCCTGCTCGCACTCCTTCCGACAATCTTTCAAATAACCTCTGGTTATTTGAGTCCTCGACTCTGTGCGCTGTTTGCAACAACAGTTCTTCCACCTTCACCTTAGTTGATATCTTCTAAGGATTCAACTAGCCTGCGCACACCTTGCACGACTCTGTGCTTCGCCTGCACTTCTGCTGGTATGAGAACAACGGTATCTCTCCTGAGCTTTCTGAGATAAAACTCAGACTCTCGTCAACGCACACCTTGCGGACGTTCGCTGCACTCCTAGCAGCAATTCTCAGGAAGACAAACAATTGAAACTCATCCTTCTCCTCTCCCAGACTTCATATATTCAACATGAAATCATACACACAACATTGAAACAAATGCATAACACAGAAACAAAGCAACTGTAAACATACCATTCAACAAATGTAAACAATAAGCATCATAACACCATGAAAATTGAGTCAAAGCCTCCATATATTAATTCAAGTGCTCCTGTACATGGGCTCTTCTCTACATCTCTCTGCTACAACTCTCCAACTTATGAATTCTGAATGATCATAATGTTACAATGATACAAGGGTGAGGGTGTCTATATCCGTTTTCCCTCCTACTCTCTAAACTGTCTAATCTATGAATTCAAATCTACCTACTTTCATTAATTATGTATAAATGCCTTTACATTCTATAGATGAGAGCAATGTTCAAGATCTGTTTACAATATCTAAGATATAAATGTAAGTGCGCTTTCCCCAGCTATCACATTAATATCCACTTCATTAACTTTTTAAAACATTTCAAAAACGTGCGCTGGTGCTTTTCCAGCTGTCTTCCGCCTTTTACATTGCTTGCTTGGCTGGCTGCTTACAATGCTCTTGCATCATACTCCCTCGCTTGAAAATTTTCATGAACTCCTGTTCATGAGCTCTTGCACGGTATGTCCATGCCTATGAATTTCTGCTTCATCTTCCCAACTGACATCTTCAACTGGATGTCCCTTCCATTTGACCAAGTATTCAAAATATTATTTTCTCTTCGTCTTTTTGCTAACCCTTTTCTCAATTATGCTTTCCATCTATGGCTTTTCAGCTACATGCATTTGTTTTGTCCATTGAATTTCTTTTTGCTCATCTTTTGCTCCTGCTTCTTAAGCTCTGTAAGGGTACAAATCCGCAACATTGAATATCGGTGAGATTTCGACCCCATCGGGTAGTTCAATCTCATATGCGTTTGCCCCAAATTTCCTTATGACCTTGCACGATCCAATCTTTTTCATCTTCAGTTTGTTATACGTTCCCCTTGGGAACCTCTCCTTCCTCAGATGTGCAAGAATCAGATCACCAACTTCAAAGTGAAGTTCTCGTCTGTGTTGATCTGCTCTCTGCTTGTATTTTTTATTTCAACTCTACAATCTCTCCTTAATTTGGTTTTGAAGCTCCTTCATTCCGTCTGCAAAGTCCTCTGCACTAGCACTCCTGAATTCATTTTGTTCTGAATCTTTCAATTTAGAAACTCGCCTTGGCTGCATTCCATATACAATTTGGAATGTACTCTGCCCTGTGCTTCTGTTAAGCGAATCATTATAAGCGAATTCCGCCTGTGGAAGAATGTGATCCCACTGACTGTGGTGTTCAGTCACTAAGCTTCTTAACAAATCTCCCAAGCTCCTGTTCACGACTTCTGTCTGTCAATCCATTTGAGGATGATATGTTGAGATAAAAGACAAACTTGTCCCCAACTTCTTCCATAAGGTCCTCCAGAAATGTCCTACGAACTTGGTATCTCGATCAGAAACGATACTCCTTGGCAAGCTGTGAAGTCTGACGGCTTCCTTGAAAAACAGGTTCGCAATATGAGTTGCGTCGCTGGTTTTCTGGCATGGTATGAAATGTGCCATCTTTGAAAATCTTTCGACTACCACAAAGATTGAATCACATCCTCTTTGTGTTCTTAGCAGTCCCAATATAAAATCCATGCTCACTACGTCCCACGACCTTTCTGGTATGGGTAATGGTTGATATAACCTTGTGTTTTGTCTTTTTCCTTTCGTGTGCTGACAAATTCTTCATCTGTCCACAAATTTCTTAACATCTGTCCTCATCCCTGGCCAAAAATAGGAGCCATTCAACTTTGAGAACGTCTTATCATGACTGAAGTGTCCGACCAATCCTCCACTATGTTTTTCTTTCAGCAATTGTCCCTCGTGGAGCATTTTGGAATACATAACTGATTGCCCCTGAACAATAATCCATCCTGGATCATGTATTCAGTCCATTGGCTTCTGTCCCTGAGATTTGGATTCTCAGATACCTCATATGCCTCCTTAAAATCTAGGTCATCCTTGTACATTTCTTTGAGGTTATCAAAACCTAAAGTCTTGATTCTGAATTCCTGCATAAGCAAACATTTCTTGCTCAAAGCATCGACAACTTTGTTAGCAGTTCCAGAAATATGCTTAATCACAAAAGTATGCTTAATCATCTTTATATCCTCCTATTTTAAATTCAACTAAACACTGTTTAGTGACATTTACCTGATGTCCTTTTTGTAGCCACGAAACTCTGTATGGGCTTGGATGTACAACAATCTCCAGCTCCAGTTTTTCTACCATCTCTGTAGATACGAGATTGTCTGTGCTACCGCTGTCCACTATGACCTTGCATACCTTGTCTTTAGTTTTGCAAGCAGTCTGAAATAGACTGTTTCTTTGGGCTGGGTTCTCTGCCTCCTTCTCTGGCTTCAAGAAAACTTTCCTCATCATTAAGAATCTTCCGCCCTCAGTGTTTTCTGCCTCTACATTCTGCCCTTGAGCTTCGGCAATGTGAGTTTCACCACCATCTTTCTTCTTATCTGGACACTCATAGGATTTATGTCCGATGTTTCTACAGACGAAGCATTTCACTTCACCTCCTCTGCCTCTTCCTCTTCCTCTGGCTCGAGGAAAAGTATTTCTATCAGCATACTGCCTTCCCTGTGAGATTCCTCCCCTCTCAGGTTGAGTTTGAGGTTTCTTTCGCTCTTCTTTAGGTCTCTGAATTTTGTCTCGAGCAATTGTTTTGCCTCTGGCTTGAATTCTACCTCGACCACTTTGACCTTGCTTTCAACTCAACTTCTCTTTAGCCTTTAGAGCCATCTGATAAGCATCTTCCATAGTCCGAATGGTCATCATGCTCATCTAATCTTTAAGGTCATATCGCAGACCATTCATGTACCTGGAAACTTTTTCATCATCGCTTTCCCGATGATCTGCTCTGATGTTTATTCTGTAGAATTATTCAGTGTATTCTTTCATTGACATAAGCTTTTGTCTCAAATTCTGCATCCTTCGAAACATAGTGATTTGATAATCCCTGGGTATAAATTTGGCTTTCATCTTTGCAACCATTCTATCCCAGCTTTTGATTTTCTGCTTACCTTTGCAGCGTCTGTCAGCCTGCAATTCATCCCACCACAGTGCTGCATGCCCTTTAAGTCTTGTAACAACATGTTTGGCTTTCTTATCTTCCTCGACATCCTCATAGTCCAAGTATTTGTCTAGAGTCTTAATCCAGTCTAGAAGTTCTTCAACATCCAAGTTTCCTTCATACACTGGAATGTCCATTTTTACTCTAGTACCTATCCTTGCAACAACCCTGAATAGGCGTTCCTCTGCAGCATCTTCGGCTGCAACTTCTTCGTTTTCGGCTTCATCTTCACTTTCATCCTCACTGATATATCCAACGTCAACTGTGCGCCTCTGTGCTATCTCCATAGCATCAAGCCTGACACGTAATTCACGCATCTCTCTTTCCCTTGCTGGATCAGGTATTTGGCTGTCTCTTCTTATCGGCATTTCTCTTTCCTCTATTGGATCAAGTATTTGTCTGTCTCTTCTTCTCGGTGGCATGGCTGTAAAATTTCCTCCCTTCTCTTTGCTACAGAAAGAAAAGAACTTGTTCTGCAGCTCTGATACCACAAATTGACGCAGAACCCTGACCCTCGGGCCAAGATCTGTGCAGGATCGTTCTAAATCTTCCCCTGAGTCTGATTGAATCTTTGATCTCCCCACAGAGAATACTTCACACACATAAAAAGGTGTATTCCATAGGTCCTTCTAAGTTATGCCTACATTATCAAACACTGGCGTTAACTCCACAACCGACCAACAAATGTGATTGGGGATTTTTCCCTTTTGGGATTTTGGATTTCGTGATCTCGCGAATCCTGTTGTCGAACCCTTGTCTCTTCAACCTCCGAAACCCGAAACGTCAACGAGGGTTGACTCCTTCAATGCGCCGAACACACGCCTCTTGTTGCCACTTATTTCGGCTTTTCGAGACTTGAGTGATTGACCAACACTCGTTCCTCTTCCCTTATGATTTCCCATTTTCCGAAATTTCCCCTTTTGGGCGAGATCGATGGTCTTTCGGGACTTTCATCGAAGCTTGACCACCTCTTTTGGCTTCCGTCACATGTATCCTCCGACTGGTGCTTGGGATCCTGCTTTCAACTTTTCACTCTTTGCGATTCCGGGAGTTGCATTGATATGTAACTCTGTCTCTTGACTCCCAGAACCCCGAAACCCGATTGGAGCCCAAAGCTATTTTTCTGCGACCTTTTCGAGAGTTTTCTCCTTCTGCTCTTTGGGATTTCATGAACCGGAAGTTTGAACTCTCGATTCCAAAAATCGCTGCCCCCTCTGCTTACCAACACCCGAAGTGCCGAAATCCTGAAATTCCATGCCAAAGTCCTGTCGCGTTTTGTGACTTCGAGATTTTCACTCCACTATGTCCCGGCTCTTTGTCGTCAGGACACCCGAAATACCGAACCCCAAATTCTCGAAGTGCCAAAACTCACTTGTTCAGCTTCACACGCGATAATCCCTTTCACGGTTCGAGAATGTGAATGACCAAAGGTTTTGGTCTTGCACTTCAACCTTACGAAACCTGAAATTCCAAAATGATCTAATGGCTCAACTAACCACAATAAACGGTCCACGTTGATTCTTGAAACCAAAGGGATGGGTTCACCCAACTCCTAACCACCTTGCAGCTTCACTGGATCCTACGGTCCTCGCAACTTCGCGAGTTCTCCACAAAGAATTCTGACCGTCTGATTCACTCCTCAAGAATCTCTGGCCAAACTGACTTGGCATCCTTCCACTAAACTTAACTTCTGTGCGATGATTTTTCTCTCCATCTTCCTTTGAACTCTTCAAAGGTACTAACCCTTCGGAGCTTTCACTTATGAACTTAAGTCTCCAAGAGAGATCCTACTCACACTCCTTGCGGAAATCTTTCAAATAACCTCTGGTTATTTGAGTCCTCATCTCTGTGTGCTCTTTGCAACAACAGTCCTTCCACCTTCACCTTAGTTGATAACTTCTAAGGCTTCAACTAGCCTGTGCACACCTTGCACAACTTTGTGCTTCACCTGCGCTTCTGTTGGTATGAGAACAACATTATCTCTCTTGAGCTTTCTAAGATAAAACTCAGACCCTCATCAACACACACCTTGCGGACGTCCGCTACACTATTTGCAGGAATTCTCAGGAAGAGCAAAAATTGAAACTCATCCTTCTCCTCTCTCAGACTTCATATATTCAACATGAAATTATACACACAACATTGAAACAAATGCATAACACATAAACAAAACAACTGTAAACATACCATTCAACAAATGTAAATAGTAAGCATCATAACACCATGAAAATTGATTCAAAGCCTTCATATATTAACTCAAGTGCTCCTGTACATGGGATCTTCTCTACAACTCTCTGCTACATCTCTCCAACTTATTAATTCTGAATGATCATAATGTTACAATGATACAAGGGTGAGGGTGTCTATATCCGTTTTCCCTCCTACTCTCTAAACTGTCTAATCTATGAATTCAAATCTACCTACTTTCATTAATTACGTATAAATGCCTTTACATTCTACAGATGAGAGCAGTGATCAAGATATGTTTACAATATCTAATATATAAATGTAAGTACGCTTTCCCCAACTATCACATTAATATCCGCTTCATTAACTTTTCAAAACATTTCAAAAACGTGCGCTGGTGCTTTTCCAGCTGTCTTCCGCCTTTTACGTTGCTTGCTTGGCTGGTTGCTTACGATGCTCCTGCATCATATTCCCTCGCTTGAAAATTTTCATGAACTCCTGTTCATGAGTTATTGCACGGTCTGTCCATGCCTATGAATTTATGCTTCATCCTCCCAACTGGCATCTTCAACTAGATGTCCCTTCCATTTGACCAAGTATTCAAAAGACTCTTTTCTCCTGGTCTTTTTGCTAACCCTTTTATCAATTATGCTTTCCATGTGTGGATTTTCAACTAGAGGCATTTGTTTTGTCCATTGAATTTCTTTCTGCTCATCTTCTGCTCCTACTTCTTCAGCTCTGTAAGGGTACAAATCCGCGACATTGAATATCGGTGAGATTCCGACCCCATCGGGTAGTTCAATCTCATATGCGTTTGCCCCAAATTTCCTTATGACCTTGCATGGTCCAATCTTTTTCATCTTCAGTTTGTTATACGTTCCCCTTGGGAACCTCTCATTCCTCAAATGTGCAAGAATAAGATCACCAACTTCAAAGTGAAGTTCTCGCCTTTGTTGATCTTCTCTCCACTTGTATTCTTGATTTGAACTATGCAATCTCTCCTTAATTAGGCCATGAAGCTCCTTCATTCCTTCTGCAAAGTCCTCTGCACTAGCACTCCTGAATTCATTTTGTTCCGAATCTTTCAATTCAGAAACTCCCCTTGGCTGCATTCCATATACAATTTGGAATGGACTTTGCCCTGTGCTTCTGTTAAGCGAATCATTATAAGCGAATTCTGCCTGTGGCAGAATGTGATCCCACTGACTGTGGTGTTCAGTCACTAAGCTTCTTAACAAATCTCTCAAGCTCATGTTCACGACCTCTGTCTATCCATCCGTTTGAGGATGATACGCTGAGCTAAAAGACAAACTTGTCCCCAACTTCTTCCATAAGATCCTCCAAAAATGTCCTACGAATTTGGTATCTCGATCAGAAATGATACTCCTTGGCAAGCCATGAAGTCTGACGACTTCCTTGAAAAACAGGTTCGCAATATGAGTTGCATTGCTGGTTTTCTGGCATGGTATGAAATGTGCCATCTTTGAAAATCTGTCGACTACCACAAAGATTGAATCACATCCTCTTTGTGTTCTTGGGAGTCCCAATATAAAATCCATGCTCACTGCGTTCCACGACCTTTCTGGTATGGGTAATGGTTGATATAACCCCGTGTTCTGTCTTTTTCCTTTCATGTGCTGACAAATTCTGCATCTGTCCACAAATTTCTTAACATCTGTCCTCATCCCTGACCAAAAATAGGATCCATTCAACTTTGAGAACGTCTTATCATGACCGAAGTGTCCGACCAATCCTCCACTATGTTTTTCTTTCTGCAAATTCTCCCTCATGGAGCATTTTCGAATACATAGCTGATTTCCCCTGAAAGATAATCCATCCTGGATCATGTATTCAGTCCATTGGCTTCTGTCCCTAAGAATTAGATTCTCAGATGCCTCATATGCCTCCCTAAAATCTGGGTCATCCCTGTACATTTCTTTGAGGTTATCAAAACCTAAAGTCTTGAATCTGAATTCCTGCATAAGCAAACATTTCCTGCTCAAAGCATCAACAACTTTGTTAGCAGTTCCAGAAATATGCTTAATCAAAAAGGTAAAATTTTGCATGTATTCACCCAATTTAGCATGCTTTTGGTTCAAATTCTCCTGTTGAGTCACAAATTGCAAAGTGTGATTATCGTTGTACAAAGCAAACTCCTTGGGAACCAAATAGTGTCTCCATTTCTTCAATGCTTGTATGACTACATAGAATTCCTTGTCATATGTGGAGTACTTAATCTTCACTTCATTCAGTTTTTCACTGAAATATGTGACCGGCCTGTCACCTTGGCTCAAGACCTCTTTAATTGCAAACCCACTCGCATCACACCTGACCTGGAATGTCTTGGTAAAATCTGGAAAAACCAGAATTGGTTGCTCAGTGATCTTCTTCTTCAGCAGATTGAAACTCTTCTCTACTTCCTCTGTCCAGTGAAAAGATTTATGTCTTTTCTTCACCGTATCCATCATCGGTGCACTAATTCCACTGAAGTTCTGGATGAATTTCTTGTAGAAGCTAGCCAAACCATGGCAGCTTCATACTTCAAATATACTCTTTGGCGATGGCCAATTCTTAATCACCTTTATCTTTTCCGGATCCATTTTCAGCTCATTTGCAGAGATAACAAAACACAAATAAATGAGTTATGTCCTCATAAATGACGATTTCTTCATATTGATCAGCAATTTCTCTTGCTGTAATCTTCTCATTACTGTAACTAAATGCTTTAAGTGTCATGCTTCTGTTTTGCTGAAAATTAATATATCGTCAAGATATACAATCGTGAATTTCCCTATGAAATCCTTCAGGACTTCGTTCATCAACCTCATGAAAGTACTAGGCGCATTCGTTAAGCCAAATGACATGACAAGCCATTCATACAACCCGTCATTCGTCTTAAATGCTGTCTTCCATTCATCACCTTCTCTCATCCGAATTTGATGATATCCGCTTTTCAAATCAATCTTTGAAAAAAAATCTTGCTCCACTCAAACAATCCATCGAGTCATCCATACTTGGCAATGGGAATCTGTATATGATGGTAATCTTATTGATCGCCCTTGAGTCTGTACACATTCTCCAGCCTCCATCTTTCTTTGGGCTTAGCACTGTCGGAACAATGCATGGACTCAAGCTTTCTCAAATCAATCCTTTGTCCATTAAGTCCTGGACCTGTCTCTTAACTTCTTCATTTTCCTGCGGTGTCAATCTGTACGCTGCTTTGTTCGGTAAACTAGCTCTAGGTATAAGATCAATATGATGACTTATACTCTTGATAGGTGGCAACGAACAAGGTAGTTCGTCCACTACTATATCAGCAAACTCTCCCAGCAACTCCTGGATTTTTTCTGGTAAATCATCTATCCTTGTACTGGTCAAAACAATTATGGGCTTCCTGACCACAATAAATTGTGTGTCCTCCTTCTTCTTAACCTCATTAAGAAGTTCCTTCCCACTCATGAGAAGTACAGTGTTGCTCGTCTCTGTTTTCACTTCTCTATCCTTAATTGGCAGCAACATGTGAGTCCTACCATTTTTCTCCAGGGTGTATGTGTTCTTTCTCCCATCATGAACTATGTTTCTGTCATATTGCCATGGTCTACCCAGCAATAGATGACAAACATCCATGGGAATGACATCACACAATATTTCATCTTTATATCCTCGTATTTTAAATTCAACTAAACACTGTTTAGTGACATTTACCTGGTGTCCTTTTTGTAGCCACGAAACTCTATATGGGCTTGGATGTACAACAGTCTCCAGCTCCAGTTTTTCTACCATCTCTATAGATACGAGATTGTCTGTGCTACCGCTATCCACTATGACCTTGCATACACTGTCTTTAGTTTTGCAAGCAGTCCGAAATAGACTGTTTGTTTGGGCTGGGTTCTTTGCCTCCTTCTCTGGCTTCAAGAGAACTTTCCTCATCATTAAGGATCTTCCACCCTCAACGTCTTCTGCCTTTACATTCCACCCTTGAGCTTCGGCAATGTGAGTTTCACCACCATCTTTCTTCTTATCTGGACACTCATAGGATTTATGTATGATTTTTCCACAGACGAAGCATTTCACTTCACCTCCTCTGCCTCTTCCTCTTCCTCTGGCTCGAGGAAAAGTATTTCTATCAGCATACTGCCTTCCCTGTGAGCTTCCTCCCCTCTCAGGTTGAGTTTGAGGTTTCTTTACCTCTTCTTTAGGTCTCTGAGTTCTATCTCGGGCAATTGTTTTGACTTTGGCTTGACTTCTACCTCGGCCTCTTTGACCTTGCTTTGGGCTCAACTTCTCTTCAGCCTTCAGAGCCATCTGATAAGCATGTTCCATAGTCTGAATGGTCATCATGCTCATCTCATCTTGAAGGTCATATCGTAGACCATTCATGTACCTGGAAACTTTTTCATCATCACTTTCTTGATGACCTGCTCTGATGTTTATCCTGTAGAATTATTCAGTGTATTCTTTCAATGACATTAGCTTCTGTCTCAAATTCTGCATCCTCCGAAACAGAGTGTTTTGATAATCCCTGGGTATAAATTTGGCTTTCATCTTTGCAACCATTCTATCCCATCTTTTGATTTTTTGCTTGCCTTTGCAGCGTCTGTCAGCCTGCAGTTCATCCCACCATAGTGTTGCATGCCCTTTAAGTCTGGTAACATCATGTTTGACTTTCTTATCTTCCTCGACATCCTCATAGTCGAAGTATTTGTCTAGAGTCCTAATCCAGTCTAGAAGTTCTTCAACATCCAAGTTTTCTTCGTACACTGGAATGTCCATTTTTTCTCTAGCACCTATCCTTGTAACAACCTTGAATAGGCGTTCTTCTACAGCATCTTCGACTGCAACTTCTTCATTTTCGGCTTCTTCTTCACTTTCAACCTCGCTGATATCTCCAACTTCAACTGTGCGCCTCTATGCTGTCTCCATAGCATCAAGCCTGGCACGTAATTCACGCATCTCTCTTTCCCTTGCTGGATCAGGTATTTGCCTGTCTCTTCTTCTCGACATTTCTCTTTCCTCTACTGGATCAGGTATTTTTCTGTCTCTTCTTCTTGGCGGCATGGCTGTAAAATTTCCTCCCTTCTCTCTGCTACAGAAAGCAGAGAACTTGTTCTGCAGCTCTGATACCACAAATTGACGTAGACCCCCGACCCTCGGGCCAAGTTCCACGCAGGATCATTCTAAATCTTCCCTTGACTTTGATTGACTCTTTGATTTCCCTACAGGGAATACTTCACACACACAAACATGTGTATTCCACAGGTCCTTCTGAGTTATGCCTACGTGATCAAACACCGACGTTTACTCCACAACCGACCAACAAATGTGATCGAGGCTTTTTCCCTTTTGGGATTTCGGATTTCACAATCTCGTGAATCCTATTGTGAAGCTCTTGTCTCTTCAACCTCCGAAACCCAAAACGTCAATGAGGGTTGACTCCTTCAATGCGTCGAACACACGCCTCTTGTTGCCACTTATTTAGGCTTTTCAGGACTTGAGTGATCGACCAACACTCGTTCCTCTTCCCTTATGATTTCCCGGTTTCCAAAATTTCCCCTTTTGGGCGAGATCGATGGTCTTTCAGGACTTTTTCCGAAGCTCAACCACCTCTTTTGGCTTCCTTCACATGTATCCTCCGACTGGTGCTTGGGATCCTGCTTTCAACTTTTTTCTCTTCACGATTCCGGGAGTTGCATTGACATGCAAATCTGTTTCTTGACTCCCGAAACCCTGAAACCTGATTGGAGCCCAAAGCTATTCTTCCACGACCTTTTTAGGAGTTTTCTGCTTATGCTCTTCGGGATTTCGTGAACCGGAAGTTTGAACTCTTGATTCCAAAAGTCGCTGCCCCCTCTGCTTCTCGACACCCGAAGTGCCGAAATCCCGAAATTCCACAGCAAAGTCATGTCACGTTTCGCGACTTCAATATTTTCACTCCACTATGTCCTGGCTCCTTGTCGTCAGGACTCCCGAAATACAGAACCCCAAATTCCCGAAGTGCCGAAACTCACTCATTCAGCTGCACACGCGATAATCCCTTTTGCGGTTCGCGAATGTGAATGACCAAAGGTTTTAGTCTGCACTTCAACCTTACGAAACCCGAAATTCCGAAATGATCTAACAGCTCAAATGACCACAATAAACTGTCCATGTTGATTCTTGAAACAAAAGGGATGGGTTCACCCAACTCCTAAACACCTTGTAGCTTCACTGGATCCTACGGTTCTCGCGACTTTGCGAGTTCTCCATGGATAATTCTAACCGTCTGATTCAATCCTCAAGAATCTCTGGCCAAACTGACTTGGCATCCTTCCACTAAACTTAACTTATGTGCGATGATTTCGCTCCCCGTCTTACTTTGAACTCTTCAAAGGTACTAACCCTCTCGATATTTCACTTGTAAACTTAAGTCTTCAAGAGAGATCCTACTTGCACTCCTTGCGAAAATCTTTCAAATAACCTCTGGTTATTTGAGTCCTCGAATCTGTGCGCTCTTTGCAACAACAGTCCTTCCACCTTCACCTTACTTGATAACTTCTAAGGTTTCAACTAGCCTGCGCACACCTTGCATGGCTCTGTGCTTCACCTGCGCTTCTGCTGGTATGAGAACAACGGTATCTCTCCTGAGCTTTCTGAGATAAAACTCAGACCCTCGTCAAACCCTCGTCAATGCACACCTTGCGACATTCGCTGCACTCCTTGCAGGAATTCTCAGGAAGAGAAACAATTGAAACTCATCCTTCTCCTCTCTCAGACTTCATATATTCAACATGAAATCATACACACAACATGTAAACAAATACATAACACAGAAACAAATCAACTGTAAACATACCATTCAACAAATGTAAACAGTAAGCATCATAACACCATGAAAATTGAGTCAAAGCCTTCATATATTAACTCAAGTGCTCCTGTACATGGGCTCTTCTCTACAATTCTCTACTACAGTTCTCCAACTAATGAATTCTGAATGATCATAATGTTACAATGATACAAGGGTGAGGGTGTCTATATCCGTTTTCCCTCCTATTCTCTAAACTGTCTAATCTATGAATTCAAATCTACCTACTTTCATTAATTACGTATAAATGCCTTCACATTCTACAGATGAGAGTAGTGTTGAAGATCTGTTTACAATATCTAACATATAAATGTAAGTACGCTTTCCCCAGCTATCACATTAATATCCACTTCATTAACTTTTCAAAACATTTAAAAAACGTGCACTGGTGCTTTTCCAGCTGTCTTCTACCTTTTACGTTGCTTGCTTGGCTAGCTGCTTACGATGCTCCTACATGATACTCCCTCGCTTGAAAATTTTCATGAACTTTTGTTCTTGAGTTCTTGCACGGTCTGTCCATGCCTATGAATTTATGCTTCACCCTCCCAACTGGCATCTTCAACTGGATGTCCCTTCCATTTGACCAAGTATTCAAAATACTCTTTTCTCTTGGTCTTTTTGCGAACCCTTTTGTCAATTATGCTTTCCATCTGTGGCTTTTCAGCTACAGGCATTTGTTTTGTCCATTGAATTTCTTTTTGCTCATCTTCTGCTCCTGCTTCTTCAGCTCTGTAAGGGTACAAATCCGCGACATTGAATATCGGTGAGATTCCGACCCCATCGGGTAGTTCAATCTCATATGCATTTGCCCCAAATTTCCTTATGACCTTGCACGGTACAATCTTTTTCATCTTCAGTTTGTTATATATTCCCTTTGGGAACCTCTCCTTCCTCAGATGTGCAAGAATCATATCACCAACTTCAAAGTGAAGTTCTCGCCTATGTTGATCTGCTCTCCGCTTGTATTCTTGATTTGAAATTTGTAATCTCTCCTTAATTCGGCTGAGAAGCTCCTTCATTCCTTCTGCAAAGTCCTCTGCACTAGCACTCCTAAATTCATTTTGTTCTGAAACTTTCAATTCAGAAACTCCCCTTGGATGCATTCCATATACAATTTGGAATGGACTTTGCCCTGTGCTTATGTTAAGAAAATCATTATAAGAAAATTCCTCCTGTGGCAGAATGTGATCCCACTGACTGTGGTGTTCAGTCACTGAGCTTCTTAACAAATCTCCCAAGCTCCTGTTCACGACATTTGTCTATCCATCTGTTTGAGGATGATATGCTGAGCTAAAAGATAAACTTGTCCCCAACTTCTTCCATAAGATCCTCCAGAAATGTCCTACGAACTTGGTATCTCGATCAGAAACGATACTCCTTGGCAAGCCGTGAAGTCTGATGACTTCCTTGAAAAACAGGTTTTGCAATATGAGTTGCTTCACTGGTTTTCTGGCATGGTATGAAATGTGCCATCTTTGAAAATCTTTCGACTACCACAAAGATTAAATCACATCCTCTTTGTGTTCTTGGCAGTCCCAATATAAAATCCATGCTCACTACGTCCCACGACCTTTCTGGTATGGGTAATGGTTGATATAACCCTGTGTTCTATCTTTTTCCCTTCGTATGCTAACAAATTCTGCATCTGTCCACAAATTTATTAACATCTGTCCTAATTCCTGGCCAAAAATAGGAGCCATTCAACTTTGAGAACATCTTATCATGATCGAAGTGTCTGACCAATCCTCCACTGTGTTTTTATTTCAGCAAATTCTCCCTCATGGAGCATTTTGGAATACATAACTGATTGCCTCTGAACAATAATCCATCCTGGATCATGTATTCAGTCCATTGGCTTCTGTCCCTGAGAATTGGATTCTCATATGCCTCATATGCCTCTTTAAAATCTAGGTCATCCCTGTACATTTCTTTGAGGTTATCAAAACCTAAAGTCTTGACTCTGAATTCCTGCATAAGCAAACATTTCCTGCTTAAAGCATAAACAACTTTGTTAGCGGTTCCAGAAATATGCTTAATCAAAAAATTAAAATTCTGCATGTACTCAACCCATTTAGCATGCTTTTGGTTCAACTTCTCCTGTTGAGTCACAAATTGCAAAGCATGATTATCGCTGTACAAAACAAACTCCTTGGGAACCAAATAGTGTCTCCATTTCTTCAATGCTTGTATGACTGCATATAATTCCTTGTCATATGTGGAGTAATTAATCTTTGCTTCATTCATTTTTTCACTGAAATATGCGACCGACCTGTCGTCTTGGCTCAAGACCGCTCCCATTGCAAACCCACTCGCGTAACACCTGACCTGGAATGTCTTGCTAAAATCTAGCAAAACCAGAATTGGTTGCTCAGTGATCTTCTTCTTCAGCAGATTGAAACTCTTCTCATCTTCCTCTGTCTAGTGAAAAGATTTATGTCTTTTCTTCACCGTATCCATCATCGGTGTGCTAATTCCACTGAAGTTTCGGATGAATTTTCTGTAGAAGCTAGCCAAACCATGGAAGTTTTGTACCTCAAATATACTCCTTGGCAATGGCCAATTCTTAATCGCCTTTATCTTTTCTGGATCCATTTTCAGCTCATTTGTACAGATAACAAAACCTAAATAAATGAGTTCTGTCCTCATAAATGATGATTTCTTCATATTGATCAGCAATTTCTCTTGCTATAATCTCCTCATTACTGCAACTAAATGCTTTAAGTGTTCTGATTCTGTTTTCCTGAAAATTAATATATCGTCAAGATATGCAATGACAAATTTCCCTATGAAATCCTTCAGGACTTCGTTCATCAACCTCATGAAAGTATTGGGCGCATTTGTTAAGCCAAATGGCATGGCAAGCCATTCATACAACCCCTCATTCATCTTGAATGTTGTCTTCCATTCATCACCTTCTCTCATCCGAATTTGATGATATCCGCTTTTCAAATCAATATTTGAAAAACATCTTGCTCCACTCAAGCAATCCATCAAGTCATCCATCCTTGGCAATGGAAATCTGTATCTGATGGTAGTTCGTCCACTACTATATTAGCAAACTCTCCTAGTGACTCCTAGATTTCTTCCGGTAAATCATCTATCCTTGTACTGGTGAAAACAATTCTGGGCTTTCTGATCACAATAAATTGTGTGTCCTCCTTCTTCTTAACCTCATCAAGAAGTTCCTTCCCACTCATGAGAAGTACAGTGTTGCTCATCTCCATTTTCACTTCTCTATCCTTAATTGGCAGCAACATTTGAGTCCTACCATTTTTCTCCAGGGTGTATGTGTTCTTTCTCCCATCATGAACTACATTTCTATCATATTGCCATGGTATACCCAAGAACAGATGACAAACATCCATGGGAATGACATCACATAATATTTCATCTTTATATCCTCCTATTTTAAATTCAACTAAACACTGTTTAGTGACATTTACCTGATGTCGTTTTTGTAGCCACAAAACTCTGTATGGGCTTGGATGTACAACAGTCTCCATCTCCGGTTTTTCTACCATCTCTGTAGATACGAGATTTTATGTGCTACCACTGTCCACTATGACCTTGCATACCCTGTCTTTAGTTTTGCAAGCAGTCTGAAACATACTGTTTCTTTGGGCTGGGTTCTTTGCCTCCTTCTCTGGCTGAAAGAGAACTTTCCTCATCATTAAGGATCTTCTGCCCTCAGCGTCTTCTGCCTCTACATTCCTCCCTTGAGCTTCGACAATGTGATTTTCAACATCATCTTTCTTGTTATCTGGGCACTCATAGGATTTATGTCCGCTTTTTCCAAAGATGAACCATTTCACTTCACCTCCTTGCCTCTTCCTCTTCCTCTGGCTCGAGGAAAAGTATTTCTATCAGCATACTGCCTTCCCTGTGAGCTTCCTCCCCTCTCAGGTTGAGTTTGAGGTTTCTTTCCCTCTTCTTTAGGTCTCTGAGTTCTGTCTCGGGCAATTGTTTTGCCTCTGGCTTGACTTCTACCTCGGTCTCTTTGACCTTGATTTCGGCTCAATTTATCTTCAGCCTTCAGAGCCATATGATAAGCATCTTCCATAGTCCGAATGGTCATCATGCTCATCTCATCTTGAAGGTCATATTGCAGACCATTCATGTACTTGGCAACTTTTTCATCATCGCTTTCCCGATGACCTGCTCTGATGTTTATCCTGTAGAATTCTTTAGTGTATTCTTTCACTGACATCAACTTCTGTCTCAAATTCTGCATCCTCTGAAACAGAGTGATTTGATAATCCCTGGGTATAAATTTGGCTTTCATCTTTGCAACCATTCTATCCCAACTTTTGATTTTCTGCTTGCCTTTGCAGCGTCTGTCAGCCTGCAGTTCATCCCACCACAGTGTTGCATGCCCTTTAAGTTTGGTAACAACATGTTTGACTTTCTTATCTTCCTCGACATCCTCATAGTCAAAGTATTTTTCTAGAGTCCTAATCCAGTCTAGAAGTTCTTCAACATCCAAGTTTCCTTCGTACACTGGAATGTCCATTTGTGCTCTAGCACCTATCCTTGAAACAACCCTGAATAAGCATTCTTCTGCAGCATCTTTAAACTCAACTTCTTTGTTTTCAGCTTCATCTTCACTTTCAGCCTCACTGATATCTCCAACGTCAACTGTGCACCTCTGTGCTATCTCCATAGCATCAATCCTAGCACGTAATTCACTCATCTCTCTTTCCCTTGCCAGATCAGGTATTTTCCCATATCTTCTTCTCAACATTTCTCTTTCCTTTATTGGATAAGGTATTTGCCTATCTCTTCTTCTCGGCAGCATGGCTGTAAAATTTCCTCCCTTCTCTCAGCTACAGAAAGCAAAGAACTTGTTCTCCAGCTCTGGTACCACAAATTGACGCAGACCCCCGACCCTCGGGCCAAGATCCGCGCAAGATCGTTCTAAATCTTCCCCTGAGTCTGATTGACTCTTTGATTTCCCCATAGGGAATACTTCACACACATAAACAGGTGTATTCCAAAGGTCCTTTTGAGTTATTCCTACGTGATCAAACACCCGCGTTAACTCCACAACCGACCAACAAATGTGATCAGGGATTTTTCCCTTTTGGGATTTCAGATTTCACGATCTCATGAATCCTGTTGTCAAGCCCTTGTTTCTTCAACCTCCAAAACCCAAAACAACAACGAGGGTTGACTCCTTCAATGCACTGAACACACGCCTCTTGTTGCCACTTATTTCGGCTTTTCGGGACTTGAGTGATCGACCAACACTCATTCCTCTTCCCTTATGATTTCCCGGTTTTCAAAATTTCCCCTTTTGGGCGAGATCGATGGTCTTTCAGGACTTTTGCCGAAGCTCGACCACCTCTTTCAACTTCCGTCACACGTATCCTTTGACTGGTGCTTGGGATCCTACTTTCGGCTTTTCGCTCTTCGCGATTCTGGGAGTTGCGTTGACATGCAACTCTTTCTCTTGACTCCCGGAACCCAAAAACCCGATTGGAGCCCAAAGCTATTCTTCCGTGACCTTTTTAGGAGTTTTCTCCTTCTGCTCTTCGGTATTTCGTGAACCAGAAGTTTGAACTCTTGATTCCAAAAATCGCTGCCCCCTCTGCTTCCCGACACCCGAAGTGCCGAAATCACGAAATTCCATGCCAAAGTCCTATCACGTTTCGCAACTTCGGGATTTTCACTCCACTATGTCTCGACTCCTTGTCATCAGGACTCCCGAAATACCGAACCCCAAATTCTCGAAGTGTCAAAACTCACTCGTTCAGCTTTACACGTGATAATCCCTTTTGTGGTTCATGAATGTGAACGACCAAAGATTTTGGTCTGCACTTCAGCCTTATGAAACTCAAAATTCTGAAATGATCTAATGGCTCAAATGACCACAATAAACAGTCCATGTTGTTTCTTGAAACCAAAGGGATGGGCTCACCCAACTCCTAACCACCTTGCAACTTCACTAGATCCTATGGTCCTCGCGACTTCATGAGTTCTCCACGGAGAATTCTGATCATCTGATTCACTCCTCAAGAATCTCTGGCCAAACTGACTTGGCATCCTTCCATTGAACTTAACTTCTACGCAATGATTTTTCTCCCCATCTTCCTTTGAACTCTTCAAAGGTACTAACCCTCCCGAGCTTTCACTTGTGAACTTAAGTCTTCAAGAGAGATCCTGCTTGCACTCCTTGCGGAAATATTTCAAATAACCTCTGGTTATTTGAGTCCTCGACTCTGTGTACTCTTTGCAACAACAGTCGTTCCACCTTCACCTTAGTTGATAACTTCTAAGGCCTCAACTAGCCTGTGTAGACCTTGCACGACTCTGTGCTTCACCTGGGCTTCTGCTGGTATGAGAACAATGGTATCTCTCCTAAGATTTCTAAGATAAAACTCAGACCCTCGTCAATGCACACCTTGCAGATGTTCACTGCACTCCTTGCAGGAATTATCAGGAAGAAAAAAAATTGAAACTCTTCCTTCGCCTCTCTCAGACTTCATATATTCAACATGAAATCATACACACAACATTGAAACAAATGCATAACACAGAAACAAAGCAACTGTAAACATACCATTCAACAAATGTAAACAGTAAGCATCATAACACCATGAAAATTGAGTCAAAGCCTTCATATATTAACTCAAGTGCTCCTGTACATGGGCTCTTCTCTACAGCTCTCTGCTACAACTCTCCAACTTATGAATTCTGAATGATCATAATGTTACAATGATACAAGGGTGAGGGTGTCTATATCCGTTTTCCCTCCTACTCTCTAAACTGTCTAATCTATGAATTTAAATCTACCTACTTTCATTAATTAGGTTTAAATGCCTACATTCTACAGATGAGAGCAATGCTCAAGATCTGTTTACAATATCTAAGATATAAATGTAAGTATGCTTTCCCCAGCTATCACATTAATATCCGCTTCATTAACTTTTCAAATCATTTCAAAAACCTGCGCTGGTGCTTTTCCAGCTGTCTTCCGCCTTTTACATTGCTTGCTTGGCTGGCTGCTTATGATGCTCCTGCATCACTTTCCTTTTTTCTTGTAAAATTAAATATTACTAAGTGTTGTTTCCAAATCACCAACATTGTGTGCAAGAGCACCTAAGTTGTTGTCTTCCTTTTCACTCAAAATAGTATGAATGAATGAATTGCTGAATCCTACTGACAACATATGTTCTACGAAGATTTTTTTAAGGTCAAACCCCTTTATCTTTTCAACATACTTCACATTTACATTGTGGAAGTGATTCACAAAATCATCATTTTTTTATATTCCTGAATATGAAGTCTCCAATTTTCCACGACAAGGGGATGAATTGCTTTTTCCATTTTTCATGGAAAAAGTGCAACTAGAAATTGTATTGCCTTGCCACTTCCGTAATAAACATTTTATCAAATACTTGGTGTGGAAGAAAAGAGGGTTTTTCCTTGGAACATAAGATCCTGATAACACTGTGATTTTCCATTTGCTCTGATGTCCCCTTTTTCTCCAAGAATTTATTTTCCTGGTATGATATTTTGGGGATATTTTTACCAAACAACAGTCCTTTGAAAACTGAAATGAAATCATTGTAAACTTCATAAAAATGCAAAGAAGTCCTTTGTCTCCATAATTCTTGATACCATAAGGTAACTGGATCAATTTCACAGTTTACCCTCTTACAAATAGTCAATTTTGTAAATGGACAAAAATATACTATATCACAAATACCAAATAAGAATCCATAAAGAATTTATTGTCCTTTTTGTAATGTGACAATTGGGAAGATATTTCAATACAAATCGGTTTTCCCCAATTGAAGATAGCTTGCTATTTAAGTGTAAAATATAAAATATAAAGAATCATGCTATAAATGGTGGTGTTTCTTTCCTAACTTGTCAACCTGGTAAAAAACCAAGCGATTTCCTGAAAAGGGTTTTTAAAAGAGTCAACTTGAATCCTGGTTATGTCTTCTAGGACAACCACGAGATTCTCCAAGAACTCAAGAAAGAGATCCAGGCCATTATCATGTTTCTTCATAAAGTCTTTGCAATCCTCTCCTTTGAAGGTAAGTGTTGGCTCCGGTAGATTCAACATCTTACAAAAAATTATAGGTGACTGAGAGATGGGGGAATGATATTGAAGTTGTATAATTCGTTGACTCGGTACATACTTCTCAATGCACCATGCAACTAGTTCTTTGCAGTCGAATACCTCAGGGACACACCCTGCGTGAGCAATTTCGGATGTCCGGATTATGTGTTTCTGTGCAGGAGTAAATGAGTAATCCAAGTATGCTCTGGACCACTGAAAGTTCTGGTCTTCACGACTAACTGCAATCCTCTCCTTTGAAGGTAAGTGTTGGCTCCGGGAGATTCAACATCTTACGAAAATTTTTCGGTGACTGAGAGATGCAGGAATTATATTTAAGTTGTATAATTCATTGACTCGGTACATACTTCTCAACGCACTATGAAACTAGTTCTTTGCAGTCGAATACCTCAGGGACACACCCTGCGCGAGCAATTTCGGATGTCCAGATTATGTGTTTCAGTGCATAAGTAAATGAATAATCCGAGTATTCTCTGGACCATTGAAAGTTTTGGTCTTCACGACTAAAAGTATTCAAAGTATCACCATAGAACTGATGTCTAGCTACTGTTGCCATAAGTTGACAAGAGTGTTCTTTCAACTAGATAATAATTTGCAATGAATCATTTCAAAGAGATAACAATAATATAACCCTTGGAAAATCGCGCTTTAATGCATTTTAATGAAAAATATCCTTGAGCCCTTCGCTCATTAATGATGATCTTTACAAAACATGCATGATCAGTTATTAGAATTAAACCATACTAAATGCATATTGGGAAAAGCGCAAAGGTGGCGGGTATGGACAAGAGAAATTTGAATTTGGGGATTTTTTGTGAACCCGCAAACCCGTGGTTGTGTATGGTAAAAACATAGGCTAAGTTTTGCACAACGGTTGGTCAGACTTGGATACAAGAGAAATGAGATACTTAGGGGTTTGGTACCTGCGACAAGTATGACAATCATAATGTAGATCACGAGCCTTTAGGTGTGAAGTGGAGATCGTAGAACTTGGAATATGAAAGCTTGAACCTGTGAACCCGCAGTTACAAAAATGGTTAAGTACATTATAACAAGGTGGTCGATTAGACTCATGATATGGGAACATGGATAGAGGTGAAGAGACAAGAATCCGCGAACCCGCGAACCCACCAATCTTTTGAAATACAACTAAGTATGGTAACTAGATAGGGAAAAGAGAAGGGAGAAAATAAAAGGGGAATGAGGGTAGGTATAGAAGAGGGAAAATAAATGGAAAAGATAAGTTGGGAAAATAGTAAAGGGAGGGAAATTTTGGAAGCAGGAATTGATCTCAACAATAACACATATATTCAGAGAATAAAATAGAATAAAACCACTCTTTATTATAAGAAATCCATTGAGGTAGGGAAACACCATAGAATGGATCCTATTATGGAATGGATCCTCTCTTGTCCACTTACCTCTTCGAGGGGGAATCCTCCAATTGAGCTACATGCTCCCATTACAATAATTATCTTCCCCTCATTACAATGTTTAAACCCCTTTATATATTTCTACCAACCACCTACGAACATTCTAGAGGATGAACCTTCTAAGAAGTTCTCTCACATTTATTATATCTAACTACCATAGTGGGCCTTATTTCATACTATAGTGGACCTAGTCCACCTTACATTGGATGGCTTCCACTATTATCACTATGGGCCCTCTGCACCCCCCCACTACTCCTATAGCTACACTACAATAAGAGAACTAAGTTTGCTTAGAGGAGCATTAAGGTCATAGGACAAAATGCAACCACTTAGAATGCCAACATCTACTTTGTCTAACTATGAGGCATTTATAAATTCAATGTATGTGAATCTATCCATGAATTGTCAAGATTGAGGCACCTAATTTTTTAGCTAGTGTAGAATTCCTTGTCCAATGGTAATCTTTGAACTAGTTTCAAG
>ML782493.1:917867-936285 GCA_009831015.1 Picea engelmannii | reverse complement strand
ATGAAAATGTCTCCTTGGTATATATAGGAGACTAGGAGGTATAATTACAACTAATGGCCTAAAGCCGACATAAATAAAATAACATTACTAATCTAATATGCCCCAATTAATGGGTAATGAGCCAATATTAGGGCTTAACACCCTTACTTCCAGAATATTCCATTCTAGTCAAAGGTTACACGTGGATGTTAATACCTCCCACAACTACTGTAAAATCAACACTCCCTCCTAGCTAGGGAGGTATTAATGGTAATGGTATTGAGCACACAAAAACCATTTTGTCGATAGAATCATCATAGACACACAGGATATCTCATGATCATGTAGATCAAGTCACGAGCACCATCATCACTATCAATATCATCTAATAGCATCTTGGAATCAACATACATCATCCTTTGCATCATCTCTCGAGGCCATTCTCCATCTGAGTAATCGGGCATGATGTTGAGTAAGTCATGTGTTGAACTCAACATACTCAGTAGAGTGTCTCACATGCGTCACCCACTCAACAAAGTGATACAGGAACCATTCTTCTAATCCAGACATACATCCTAGAAGAATAAATATCTTAATAGATGTTGAAAGCCCCACAATGGGCTACAAGGATCATTCTTCTAATCTGGATCTACATCCTAGAATAATTTTAGTCCTCCCAAACAATGAAAGCCACCCTATGGGATATAGATACCATTCCTACAAGAATTCCAATATCAAACTATTTTTTAATCGGGTCATATGCACCATAGATATCAATCTCTACTCATATTCCTTAGAAAATATCGATTTCATATCAATCATCTTAATCATGACGTCATGTCCCTAGGAGATAGACTATTCAACCTGATCAGGCCAATAACCATGTGTTGGTTATATTTCATCCTTGCTACCCTTCTTGGGATGACCTAGGTTCAGGTCCACTTGGTTTCCAACAAAGCCCCTCTAAAACTATCATCCCTCCTGGTAAACTGGAAGGCAACATAGTGCACATGATGCATAGCATAGTCTCACCCGAGATAGTTCTTATGGGTGGCTGCAACGCTCAGGTGCTTGCAGCCTGGGAAATGAGTGGGGATATGTGATTAAAATATATAGTATTCATTTATTACTTAACATTCAACTTATATGGAATACCTTGTCATTCTTGCTCATGTATGTAAAGTAGAAGATCTATCTAGTCATTCACACATTTGTTTAACATCTAATCATTAACAACATAATATATACACAACATTCAATCACACAACACATTATATACCATGGTTCACCCCCTCCTCGGCTACGTCCACAAAGATTTGTCTCTTGGCTCTTTTATTTATGGTTTTGTCATACAAATAGCGCCGCACACATTAAAATTCTCCATCAACTGGGTCAAGACCTTACAATGAGGCGGACTAGATCACACCAGGTTCCTAAGCCTGTGATCTAACCCTCAAGGTCTACCTATTTCCCCTCCTCAACTCAACAACTTACAAAGTAAGATAGAATTTTACAGACATTCCTATCCAAAACAATAACAATGTTCCCACTAACAATGAATGATGAACCCTGACCTAGACCTCCTAGGTGCCTACTTGTACATGTTTTTGTCTTATCAGTCATTACATCCTCTTACAAAAACCCTAACCCTAGAATGTTTAGGTATTCTTACATGCATGCCTTGCATTCTTCCCTCCTCTGCATGCGTGTTTGCCTTTTGCGTGTTGCTTTTCCTACCAACTGTGTTTTCCTTAGTTTTTGATGCCACTACTTCCCTTAATTTCTGGAACCACTGCTTCCCTTTATTTTCGACGTCGCTACCCTATTTTCTAGCGTTGATTTAGTTCCTTCATTACTTCTTCAAATTTCCCCAAAATTGGCCTTCTCCTGAAAATGGGCTTGTGCCCAACAAGCCCCCAACACTGACATGTGGCTCATCCCGAGCCACCTAGGCACTCTGTGCTCCCTTGACAGCCTCTGCTAGATTGTGGAACTTGTCTACAAGTTCCCTTCCTCGCATTTGTACCCACACAACCTTTTCTACGAGCATGTCTAAATTATGATCTATGACTTCCTCTTGAACCATGGATGTGCATTTCTCCTGTGTCTGTTCCATGTTATCCTTCTATTCCCCCAATTGGGTGATGAGATGCATTGCTTGGTCTTGAAGAGGTTCCATCTGCGCTTGTCTCTCTTGTATGTGAACCTGCGCCATCTTTAGTTCGACGTGTAGTCTCTTAATCTCCTGCGTTCCTTTTAAACACTCAGTGATTCCCATTGTCTTCTGCCTCTGCTTGATGTCCTATATTTTGGCATTTATCCTCCCTTCCTCTTGGTTCCATTACTGGACCTGCTCATCTTCCTCTAGCGCTTTCCAAAGATGTGTTGTTCTATTAAATAGTTATACTGATGTGTTAATGTGTTTCTCCAACTTTTCTAGTTGGAGTGCAACTTCTACTTTCCTCTATTCCCTAACCTTTGGTGGAGTCGTCGGAGTCATTTTTTCCTTTAGTTCCTCAATCTGTTTCCTAGATTGGTCGATAGTTTGGGTAATCTGATTGAGTTTTTCCTCCATAGTTGGACTCTTAGCTTGCGCACTATCTAGAAGGTGGTCGTAGACTGTTGTCACCCCGTGTTCAATTTTATTTGCGTGCTCTTTTTATTCTTTGGTATCTAACTTTAATTGTTCTACCATGAGCTCCAACTCTTCCTTGTCACTTTTAATTTCTTGCAGTTTTGTTGCATCTGTCCTCGCGCATGACTTCACCTCCTGTGTGATGATGAATTGGAGTCTGTACAATGCCGTTTTTGGTATTTTAGCTAATACCATGTCGACCTGCACCAACTCTTTCAGTGGCATTTGTGCTGTGGCTTCATCCATCTACAGCATGTCATTTGTTATACTGAATGTTGGAATTGCCTGCGCAGTTGTGTGAACTGTGCGGCTAGTTTGTGGCATAGTCCTTGTCGCCGCTGTTGTTTCTCCCTCGGGAATGAATTTTGTTCCCCTTTTAGACTTCTCCGTGGTCCTAATTTTCTCAAGCACCTATCTTATGCTACCCAGGTCATCTTGTATCTTCCCCCTTTGGTGCCTGGCTTCTTCGAATTCTTCTGCTGCGTGATCTTGTATCTTTTCTGCCACAAGGTCAACATCATTTTCCATTATTGTATATTCGAGCGACTCTTTGTGTGCCTTTTCCTTCTTGCGCATTCCTCCTGACTGTGAAATTGGCCTTTTAGGTGGCCCTGGTTCTTGAGGGGTAGATGCTAAGGGGGTTCCATGTGTTCCTGTAGCCCCCGCTCCTTGGTATTTTTTTGCAAGGCAGTGTCCTCATTTCCTTCCTGCACATCCTTTTTTTGTTGTGCTGACTTCTGTGTTGGTTTCAGATTTTTGGTCACAACTTTGTCCTCAACAGGTGTCTTGGCCTACCCTGCATCCACCTCCATGCCCTTAGGTATTTCCTAATGTAAGACTGGGATATTCTAGTCGTCGGGCCAATCTCTCATTGCCATCTCTACGTCTTCCTCCATGACGTGGTATCTCAATTGGAGCCACTCCTTCTCTGGATCCCTATGTGCCTGGATCCACATGTTATCCTTGGACGCCTTGAAGTTGGTGATGTCCTGAAGTTGCGTGACTACCTCAAGATTTATTCACTAAGTGTTAGCTATACTCTCCTGTATCTCCACAAAATACCTGGCAAAGGTACCCATGTTTATTCTTCTGTGCTTGGGGTCCAAGTTACTCCTCAATGACATGTATTGTTTTGTGTGACATCAACCTACCCAGTCACAAAAGAATGAATATGGGGGCTCCCTCAAACCCATCAATGCGATAAACATGAGTATCCATGAGTAGTGAAACTCTGTGCCAAGGTCCTGCATGTCTTTACAGTCCTCCATGAATACATTTAGTAGGTATGGGGCCCAGCTGAGAGACGTGCCATTTGCACACTGCACTGCAGTTGCGATGATTCTGACATGGACTTCTTCCTTGTGACACTTTCACAGCATTTTGCAGGACATGATTTTAGTGGCCATACTTGTCGTGACGTCACTAATCCTCTTGATGATTATACCGTGTGACCACCTATTTGTACCATATGTTTTTTGTCATCAAGGTACTGCACAGGGTTCTCACCCTTTGATGGTAGTCCTGTGATCAATGCTATCAGCTCTATGCCTATGGAGATGGGATGTTCCATCCATAGGAATCCTCCATGGAGGAACGCTATCAATTACTTGATGCAATTGTTCACCTCTTTCCCCCTTCCAAAGTGGAGAATCTCCAACAGGCTTAATATCCTAGTGTTTTCCAGGCCAACTTCCCATGGATTAGGATGTAGAATGGGATATCTAAAGGGCCCTATCCCTATGCTGTCTAAGTAAACCCGCTGCAAAAATTCAAGGAATTTTTCTTCGTCAGCCACATCAGTATTTAAGCTTCTCCAAGCACCCTACCAGTGTGGGAGTGGTTTTCACTCCTTCCAAAATGCATGGGAGTACGATTGCAACGTCAGGTTACCTACATAGAGACCGTGCCATAGACTATTTTCCCTTCTGTTTGGGTAGTTGGCTTGAGGTCCCCGCCTCCATCTGTCTTCTTTCTATGTTAGGGTCTGGATAACAGTGATATCCTCTACCAGACCCTCATGTTCTTGCGTGGTTTCAACTCTAGTGTTTTTGGGTCTAGGTCCATTTTTTCTGAGCAGTATCGTGGCCATTTACTTATGGGACCCCTTCGGCCACTACAATATCTGGTGGGTTTCCTATGTTGTGCATAGGATGTCCCTGCGCGCTGCTGGCCAGGTCAACTTCCATGGATGATGCGGTTGGATCCTGTATTTCCTCCACCACTGGTGTAGGCTCTATTGGTGGTTCGACCAGTGATGGAATTGCATCGACATCGATGAATTCCTTGGGCTGTCTGGTTTCTTGTTCGGGCTCTACTGCTTCTTGTGGTGCCCTGATACTCTGTGTTTTACTCCCTTCTTGGCTCGATTCACCCCTCTTTGGTGGTGCCATCATGGGTGGTGGTTGGTTTTGGATGACTGACTCTTCACTGGTTCACCTATGTTAATTCACTTCAGCTTTGCATGATCTATCTCTCTGTAATTTCAAAAATTCACAATGGGTCTTATGTCACCCATGTTTCCCCTTTATATAAGCAAGTCACAAAACTTCTCAGAGAAGATTCTCCATTGTTGATTAATGTAATAGCGCTTTATTCATACTTTTTCATTGAATTTCATAATTACTGCCAATTGATGCCTTTATCGTAGCCTCCATTTTTCAAGTTTCCGGCTTTTATGACCATTGGTCCTTTTTCCTGTGCGCTGAGTTTTCCAAGTGCGACATATATCGTTTAGCCGGTGCACGTGGACAATTTATTTTCGTCATGCTAGGTCCATTTTTTCTGTGTGTTGTCTTTTGATGTCTGGCGCGGTAACCCCAATGTTGTTGCGCGCAGTCTTCTTATTTTGGCACATCCTTTTTTTTTCCACACATCTCTTTGCTGCACAGTAACTTCCTAAGTGCTAGGAGGTCGACTGTCCCTATACAGTTTCAGTCGAATCCCATTGATCATTCCTCTGAGTTCTGTACCTCCTAAATCTTTCAATGGTACATCTCCCCCATCTATGATAGCCTTCACTTCATATGGTCCCAACCAATGCATTCTGAATTTTCCTGGGTGCTGAAGAAATTTACTGTCATACACCAAGACTAGGTATCCCTCTTTGAAGTTCCTCCTTTTAATATGTATGTCATGCCAATATTTGTCCCTTGCTTTCTGTACTTCTTTGTGAAATCGTACTAGAATCTCGTCATCTTCCATTTCCATCAACTGAATTATCCTTTCTTGTTCTACGCATCATTCTGTCATGTTTGTGATTGCTGCTATGCGCATACTAGGTATCAAAAATTCTAATGGCACTACTGCTTCTTGTCCATACACCAACCTGAATTGTGTCTGCTCTGTTAATTTTTTGCATGTAGTCCTGTATGCCCATAATAATGCTGGTATTTTCAAGTCCCAATCGTCCCTATTGACATTGCATATCTTTGTCAATGCATTCTCTAGGATCTTGTTAAAGGATTCCACTGTTCCATTTTCTTGAGGGTGATATGGTGTACTCTTTTTATGATAGAATTCAAACTGCTTAGTCATAGACTTGATAGTATTATTGATGAAGTGAGTTCCTTGGTCACTCTTCAAAATCCTTGGGCATCCAAATCTAGTGATCACTTGCTCAAACAGGAAGTGTGTTGCTGTCTCTACGCTGCAATATTTTACTGGTGATGCTTCTTCCAATATCGTTAAGTACTTTGTCACAGTAATGATATACCTTTCTCCTGACCTCTTTGTTGGTGGATTAATTGGTCCCACAAAATATATTTTTCACTTGTCGAATACTTGCAAGGTTATTTGAGGTCTTAGGGGCATCTCATCCCTTCTATTAGGTTTACCAACCCTATGACATACATCACATATCTGGAAGTAGTCCTTTGCATCTCTGTGGATGGTCGGCCTCCATAGTCCTACACACAATACCTTCTGTGCAGTATATTTTCCTGCATAATTTCCTCCAGCTATTCCCTCATCGGCCTCTGCTAAAATCCTAGGCCTTTCATGTTCTAGTACACATCTTCTCAAGATGGTGTCTGCGCCCATCTTGTATAAGTGTCCTGCAATCAATTGATAGTATGCATCTTTGACTACCAGATTTTTCTTCTGTGCAGTGTTGAATTGTTGTGGTGCGGTCCCTGTACTCAATCATTGAATGATGCTAGCAAAATATTCATCAGCTACTTGGAATGAAAATAATCGTGCATCAGTGAAGTTGTCCTCTAAATTCGTAGGTTCTTATCCATTGGTGATCCTTGACAGGTGATCAGGTCCTGCATTCAATTTCCCTGGTTTGACTATCACTTCAAAGTCAAATTCTTGAAACAACAGTAACCTGCATCTACAAATTCGCCCCCCCAATAGTGTCTTATTGACTAGGTATTTGAAAGAAGAATAATCTGTGAACATTTTAAAGTGTTTCCCAAGTAGATAGTGTCTGAAATTTTGTAATGCATATACCATTGCTAAGCCTTCTCTTTGTATAGTATTATAGTTCTTCTCTGACTTTGACAATTTTCTTCTTGCAAATGCTATAGGATGGTCTAACTCTCCCTCTCCTGGCTGTGCCAGAATAGCTCCAAGTGCTATCGTTGATGCATCTACATGCACATGAAATGTCTTTTCCCAATCCGGGAATACTAGTATTGGTGTTGTTACCATTTTCTCTTTTAGAGTGTCCAATCCTTGCTGACAGTCCTCATTCCACTGAAATTTACTATCTTTCCTCAACAATTTCACCATCAACGTGGTGATCTACATATACACTTTTATGAATTATTTGTAGTAGCCTATGTGTCCCAATGTTGCTCTCAACTGACATACTGATTTTGGTGGTGGTAAATTGACAATCACTGCAATATTGGTAGGATCTACTAGAAAGCCTTGTTTGCACACTATATGGCCCAATAGTATCCCAAAAGGTGTCCCAAAGATGCACTTATTGATATTTAATGATATATGACACTGCCTGCATCTTTCCAACATCAGACATACCTCTAAATGATATTTCAATAGACTATAGACTATCCAATCATCTAGATATAGCTCTAAACACTGATGGATGTACTCTTTGAATGCAACTATGACTACTCTTGAGAATATTGCTGGTGGATTCTTCAGTCCAAAAGGCATGACTGTGTACTAGTAGGATCCCCATTCTGTGGAAAAAGTGGTTTTTTACTTGTCTTCTGGAGCTATCTTAATCAGATGGCAGCTTGAGAATCCATCTATGAATGAGTATGCTTCCTGGCCTCCTACATTCTCTAATACCTCATCAATGAAAGGAGTAGGAAAAGGGTCATGTAGGAAAGCATCATTCAATTTACCAATATCTACAGAGATCCTTATCCCTCCCTGCTTATTCTCCTGAACTACCATAGGGCTTACTCATTCAGATTCCTCCACTGGTTATATGATTCTAGCTTCCAACATTCTGTCAATTTCTTCTTTTACTTTCTGCTTATATATTGGGTTCAGTCTATACGGTCGTTGTCTGACTGATCTATCCTCAGTTTTGAGAGGTATATTCATCTCTCCTAGATCTCATGCTATTCCTTTCATTTCTATAAATGTTGTTGGGAACATGTCACTTTATTCGCGCAACAACTCTGTTATTATTTCTACTGTCTGTGCATCCCTGTAATCCCTAATACTAGCCATTTTGGGATTATCATTTGTCCCAATATTTCCTTTCTTCACCTTGAATGGAACAACAAATACTTTTGAATTGAGAAATGGACCTTCCACCTCCCTTTCCCCTTCAACTTATGTAAATTGAATATTACATGGGTCATCTTCATCTAGTGCTTCTTCCTACACGTGGTAGCATGACAATAGTTCTTTAATTAACTGTCTGTTCTGCTGCTGATACTCTGTTATAAGCTCAACCTCTGGTTCTTGAATGAATATCACCCCTCTGATCTGTTTGAGTGATGAATCCATTTTGGGGTTCTCATGTTCAAATGATAAAGTGACTATAAAATTTTGTTGTAATGTTGTCCATTTTGTAGTGGCTTTACGTAGTGCCTGGTCTACATACCAGTTTGTTGGAATTCCTTCCAATGTGTGAATAAAGTGATGAGACCATTATTTTGGTGGTGTCATTCTCCATAGTGTTTTCACTTCTCCAAGTGTTCTTCTAGTGTCCCCTGTCCATCATATCTCTACAATTTATTTCATCCCTGTTATGCGCCAAACCTGATGCACAATAATCGCTTACATTGGTACCAGTCCTTGACTATTTCTTTGTGTGCACTGTGCCATATTGCAGGTGTTGCCTTGGGTGCTATATCCAGAGATAAGAGCCTCTGATTTCCTAACACTTCATCTTCGTATATTTTTAGGAATTCTTCTAAGTCATTCACCCCATGAAAGTTGGGAGGTTCTTTTATCTCTGTACCTACCCATATTAATACACGATATATTCTTGCACACCTTCTTGTGGAGACTTCATATAATCTTCGCTGCCAATTCTCCAACCCTATATCTGAGTCTGACATGCATGACATGATAATTCTCCAACTGAGTACCCCATCTGTTGTTGGATTCACATAATCCTCTTCTTTCATGGTGGCTCTATATAACTGGTTAATTTCCTCGAGGTCTAAGAAAGTGGGTTCTACAAACCTTTCTCCTTTCGATGGATCTAGTGGCACAATGAATCTGTACTCTCCTGAATTGAATGTCATCTTCCTCGTCTTCATATTGATTATGGATTGATTGTCAAACACCCAATACAAACCAAGAACGCCGGATAAGGTGTTCTGCCATCCACTATTTCTATTACATCAAAATCAGCTTTAGTGCGCACTCCATCCAGATCTACTATCATTCCCTTTAGCCTTACAATTGGCAGAACCCTGTGTTGATTTGCTAGTTTCAGCTGAACAGGTGAATATCCTAGTGTGGGCTCTCCCATACATTTCCATGTCTTCTTGGGTAGTACATTCACTTAGAAGCCTAAATATAGTATAATATCCCCCACGTTGAAATATCCAATATTGGCATTCAGTCTGAAATCTCTACTTGTTCTCCTCCTTGTATGAAAATGATTAACTGTTTTCTGTTCTAGCTTTCCCTCTACATCTGTGCTACATATTTCTAAGATATTTTGTAACACTTTAACATATGATGGATAATTTATTAGTTTAACACATGATTGCAAAAAATCCTTTATGGTACTTACTTGTCCTAGAGGTTGTTCTTAATTAGTGTGATCCAATGATGAAGGCATCTCGTACGTTGGTGCGTTCTGAGTATGCTACACAGTTGATGCAGATGCAATGTCTGGCTTCAATAATTATTGTCTGGCTTGCTTGAACATCCCCTTTTCATTTTGTGCATCAAACTGCTTCTTTGGTTCAACATTTTTATTCACCCATTGGTGTTGTGCTAGATCTTATCTTACTGCATCATCTCTTTTCTTAGCTCCTCCGCACATAACTATGTTAATATTTCTTCCATCATCCCTCCCTTTTGAAGAAATCCATTGAACATTATTATTTTTATGATTTCTCTTTTCATGGATCCTCCCCAATAGTGTCGGACAGTCTTCCATGTCATGGTCGGATGCGTGACAATACATACATGTCAAAGGTGGAGGTGGACATTCTCTTTCATAATTCTCTGGTTTTTAATAGTTATGGCATGCCACCGATCCTCTGCCTCCTCCAAAGCCTCCTCTACCTCATCCTCCACCTCTGTATCCATCTTAATCTCCTTGTAGTGCATTGTACTGAGGTGCCGAATTGTACAACGTGGGGTTATAGTGCGGCTACACAGTATTGTACTGCAACTGCACAATGTTTTTCTTCTACGACACAGTGTTATACGGGTCTGGTACTTGGTTAAACTGTGGTACAACTGTCCCTGTCATAATTTCTGCCTACACCCTATAGGTGTCTGATGTTCTTTCCCTCATCAGCTCCATTGTCCTGTAATATTTGTCATCATGGCCTACTAACTTGCAAAAGTTGCAATATGAACTCTTAGGCACCATCTAGTATTTATGCATCATTGGACAATGATATGGATATGCCCCTATGCCTTACAAATCTCACACCATAGTCCTCATGATGGAAAAGGGTTTGGCAATCCTGTTTCCATGTACTATGCGAATGTTGGGCATTCGTTCTTGTGGTATCCTTCTGTCCTACATATGGTACACCAAATAAATTCTCTTTTGTTCTTACTCATTGTTGATCATTAAAATTGCAACGAGGAATTTCTCCCACAAAGTATTGCTAAAACCATGTTATTTAAACTATGCTAATAATATAATACTAGTAGGTGGGACCCCCTTGTAGACTGGAGGCTCGAAGATAGTCATATCACACTTTTTCTGTTGCTGTTTCGATGCTGCTTATAGGGTCCTATATGGTTGACATTGTAGTCATGGTTTCATTTTGGATATAGTAACAAGTGGATAATGCATTTTATGGGATGTTATGTTATTTAAAGCTTTATTTTTATGTTATGATTGACATATATTTACAGTGTCTATGTTAAATAATTTCATCGTGATTTATTACCTGGATACACATACACAAGAAATATGTTAGTAATGACATAACCAAAACAAAGAGAAGAAACTTATGAAAACAATCCTAAAAGAAAGGGCCTATGTTTAAGCTATGTTAAAGGTTATGTGCAAATGGAAATATAAAACATGTTAGCGTTAGTCCTAACTATTAAATGGTTGGTTAGTGGCTATGCGATTTACATTTGAGTTATTTTGGGTGCATATGATATGGAAATGCATATGGTATGGCATGAAAACTTGACAAGGGTTAACGTGAGTGTTTTGGGTGGCACATTTGGCAAGGAATATGGTTGCAGTTTTCAATGGTTTAGAAATTGATTACATGGTTTAACTGATATGGTGAGTGTTGGTTCACTTGTACTTCTGAATTGAATAGAAGAGGAGATGGAAGTGACATGCAGTAAATGCACGTCACTCCATACTCCCCCCATTAGGCTGCCACCCTAGTATGGTTCTTGTTGCATTTTGATCTGCTAGTGGTTAGGTATTCTTGCATGCGTGCCTCACATTCTTCCCTCCTCTGCATGCACATTTTCCTTTTGCATGCTGCTTTTCCTTCCATCTCTATTTTCCTTAGTTTCCGGCGCCATTGCTTCCCTTAATTTACGATGTCGCTCCCCTATTCTTTGGCGTTGGTTTAGTTCCTTCATTACTTCTTCGAATTTCCCCAATATTGGCCTTCTCCCCAAAATGAGCCTACTCCAAACACCGTTCCTCAGGAAAAATACCAGTCCATGATACATCAACAATCTGTCAACCTAGACCATTATCCACTGGGATAATGTTTGTCCACCAGCAATTCTTTCTACCATGACCATTCTCTGCTTGGAGAATGTGTTTCTATCAACACACTGACTATCCATCTAGGTGGAAATCATCTCCAACTCTAGTGGTAGTCTCAATGGAAATCAAATAGTAGAATATAACTTCTACAATGCCATCCAATAGAACACAACTATGTCTATTCATAGTAGTATACAACTACTATCCAGTGGTACATAACCAGTCCTAGTAGCACACTACTACTAACCAGTGACACACAATCACTACTAGTGGATCACATCCACCATAGTAGCATACAACTACTATCGAGAGACATAGAATATCTACACAATCATATCATCTAATATCAACTTGTATAAACAATATCATGATACCAAATGAGTCATCTAGACCATTTTTCTGCTCACATCTATGAGATCTGGAAGAGCATCTTCCCTTATAAAGTTAAACATTAGCCATGGGCTGCTTGGACTATTCTTCTTAAGCATAGAAGAATAATTGTCCCTAATGTCTGAACCTGGACCATTCAACCTAACTGGGCCATTATTTCGACATGATTCATAATCCAACCTGGAGAGAATGAGTCTTCCCTAGGGAATGACTATCCTTGATTGATGAACATGGAACATTAAACCTAACTGGGCCATTATTTCGGCACTAATCATAGTGCAACCTGGAGAGAATGAGTCTGCCCTTAGGAATGCCTATCCAGAATGTTGGATGCAAGCCTAGTCAGGAGAAAAGGATATTTTGGGAAGAGAAGCATGCAAGGAGGAAAGGACAACTGGAAGGAAAAGAAACACGTGTAAGGGAAGCAGGTGAGGCGTGCATGCAAGGAAGACCCAATGATGCTAGGGTTAGGGTTTTTGTAATGTATTGTAATGGTTGATGAGCCAAGAATATAAATAGGTAGTACTTAGAAGGAGAAAGAGATGGAGAGTCGGAGCAACAGAGAGAGATCGAACGAGAGGGGGGCCGATCGAGGAAGAGGAAGTTGTAAAAATTGTACTTCTTGGTAAGATGGTGAGCTAGGGAGGTAGTGAGTGACTCGATCCTGAGGGTTATATTGAAGGCTGAGGAGCCTGGTCTGATCTAGTCAGCCTCATAGGGATCAAGGAGCATGTGGAAGAGAGTATGTTCTAAGATTGTAAACACGTGCGACATGATATATTATTGAACCATAATAAAATATTGAGAGCAAGATCTTTTTGGACATAGCCCAAGAGGGGTTGAACCACAGTAACAACTGTGTTATGTGAATGAATGTAGGCGTCTTTATGGATGATTAATTGTTGAATGTTAGATGAAAGAATTAACTAGTTATATCTGGTATTCCACATGCATGAATAGAATGACTGCTATAATTAGATGTTAGACTGAATGAATAAATATTACATAGTACAACCACAAATCTCCACTCATTCCCAGGTTTCAAACACCTGAGTATTGCAGCCACCTATAAAAATATCTTGGGTGAGGCTACGCAGTACACTCTGTGTGCTACGTTTCCTTCTAGTCTACGAGAGGGGCCGATATTTTTAGAGGGATTTTGTTGGGAGCTTGTTAAATATGGACCAGGGTCAATCTATGATAGTAAGGTAGGATCATAATAACCCATAAATAATACTAATTAGAAAATACAAAGACCAACGAATGGGTAAAATCCAACAAATAGTTTTATTATCACTTTGTAAATTCCCAGAGGTTGTTTTCAAGTAGAAGAAATTTACTAGAGGTAACCTTATCCAACCACTTTGAAACTGGGAGCTATCCCTACCAGTTTCAGAGAGGGATCTCTCTGTAAGATTTAACTTTGTTTTAATTCAGATATTAGGCTAGTTAAAATATGTAGGGCCGAGTGTTGTGTGTTTTTATAAGATGGCTGAAATGTTTTACTCATCCATTGGGCTATGGGGTCTGTTTTATATAGGTCTAGATCAAAGAACATATATAAATATTATTTTCACAGGGCAAGATAATGCAACTATTGGATTCTTTAGCAATAAAATGATGATTAGCAGAAAAAGGTGAGATGATTAATTATAACCAAGAAGCATTTAAGAATTTCTTGACTACAATATAAGAAAAAAACACTTAGATCTTTAAAGCTAGCAACAGAGTATGCGAAGGCAAATCTTGTAACTTTAACTCCTTTTAAATGATCATACTAGAAAAACAAGATGATAACTAGAAGAGATACACATTCAATTGTATAAAGAGATGACACGCAGGAATCCTGTGAAACATCTCTTTATATTACTGAAATATCTTCTTGATAAAAATTACAGTGCTTACAACTTGCTAGGGCGTAAAAATCAACCCCCAGTACTTCTAAGTTTGAAGTATTTATAATCAAAATTACAAACGACCCTGTCATAAATGATTAGGACATGGCAGAATCTGAATCTAACTAACTAGCTAACAAGATAAAAAAATTTAGGAACTTTCGATGATGTGTCGAATTATTCACGCTGAATCTGGGGAAGGCCATTGGTGAGTCACCCACATGACTTTGAATGATATGTTTGCGAACTCAACTTGCACACCTCATTTCCTACTCGATCAAATTGCACAACTCTTCCCATCTTAGCTGACTGGGAATGGTGACTTTGAGTAGTCTACGGTATATTTCATCCACTTCTGTGTACTTGGAAAAAGTCGGTTTGATGATGAAAATATACTTGATTTCGTGTTGTATGCTAATGTTTGGCTGCAAAGTCTCCAAGAACGCTTTGCCTGTTATACTGCCTTGTATTCCCAAGAACTTGGAACTATCCTTGGCCATAGTAGCCATCTTCTACTTGTAGTCTGGAAGGGTCATTAGCTTGTCATTCAGAACCATTAAACTAGGAAGACCTTTTTTCTGCAAAGCCTCGATCTTGCTGAAAAACCTTTGAAATCCAATGTCCATGTTCTAGACTTTTTCCTCCAACTACAACATCAGTCCTCTTTTGGTCAGAATCCTCTTGACTTCAAGGATGGTTTATGTCCTGTTTTCAATTTTCAATTCTTCTAGTTCTTCTCTGGTCTTCGAGTTCAGGAATCTAATTATTTCATTGGCTTCAGTGGGAATTTCTCCTAACTCTCCTTTTATTTTGTCAATTACTTCCCTGTTTCTTATCACTAGTTCATTTTGCTCAAATATGATTTGTACCATAGGCCATATTTCATTTATGGATTTGGAGATATCCTACCAAATATTCTCCTTTGCTTCGGCAAGTGTCTTGCCTTCCACTGTTTTCTTTTGCAGCTGTTGCAATTCCTGTTTTATCTTTTCTGATGTTTGTTTCTCTATGTTGTAGCTGGTTTGGTAAGAAGACTTGAGCTCCTAAAGGCTCTCAACTTCCTTTTTCAGTCTGTTGATTTGTGTTTCTTGTAAGTTCATCTCTTCCATGGACTTTTCCATCTCCACAATGTTTTCCAGAGCTGTCAGTGGGGTGGCTGATGGGATTTCTGGTGTGGTGCTGATTGCTACAGTTGCTGTGCTAAATCTTGTGAGGGAACTGCGCTCAGTGGAATGAATTCCATAGGTGTTTTCTGTTCCTTCTCTTTTACCAATCTTTCCATCTCTGTTTCAATCTCTCGTAACTGTGCATTCTGCTCCATGATCAACTTGAGAATCTCATCCCTTTCCCCTTCTATCTTAGTGATCTCCTTGTCCTTTGCATCTTTTGTGGGTGGAAATTTTAGTTGTTTTCTTAGAGATGATATATCAACGTTCTTTTTCTTTAGCAACTCCTCTTCTCCTTTCACATTCGAGGGATCATACCCAATCTTGACCACCAATTCCTCTAAGGATTTTATCCTGTTATCCTTTGCAAAAGAGGACATCTTTTCTAGTTTCAACTGGGTCTGAACATTGTTTAGAGATACTTGTAATTTTGCAGCTGTAGAGGAAGCATGGGCCAAAGTGGAAAAAACATTTTCTCCAGTTTGTCTATGTAGATCCATCTGATCAGCTGGATGGACTTGTTTGGTATCGAATACAAGGGTTGACCTTTTGTAGTCATTGATTTCTTTGGGTTGAGGCACCTGTGCCTACAAAAATGCCAGATGAATTCTTCCTTTTTTTGTGTCGAAAGTTGATAACAGTCTGTGTTGTGATGTGGATGTTTGCTTCCAGAACTGAGCATAGGTGATATTGGTCAGTGTCTGGTTTTTCTTCTTAATCAGATCATATTTTTCAAAAATGTTCAGCTTTGCGGACCCCTGTGGAATTTGGGTGGCCACAGTTATATCAGTCTGCTTCTTTGAAGAAGAAGTAGACATTGTCTGATAGTTGATTGAAGGAATTGGTGTACCTTCTCCCTTATCCCCTTTGGCAGACTAAGTATCTTCCTCACCAGACCTGGGAATAGTATGAATGGTCTTAGGCTTTTTACTGTGTAAATGAAAATCCTCCGCTGATACTTCAGTGACCGAAAGAGAGGTATCTTTCCTTGGTCATTTTTCCTTTGGCACTGGTGGAGTGGTAGTCTGTGAAGTCAGGATTAAGGAAGACTGTTGTTCAGTTTCTTTCAAGGTGTTCTCTTCCCACTATGTCTGATTTACATACTTCTCAATTTCTGGTTTGAGTGTGTGAGCATACCATGAACTTTTGTTTTTATCTCTTATTTCTGTAATGAGTCCACTTGGATCATATTGCTAAATGAATCTGGTGTTGAATTTAATTTCCTTTAATATCTTTTCTGCCTCTTCTCCAGCGGCTTGACTATTGCAGATAAAAGGTCCTATCTTCCCCTTAATCCCCAGCTACTATTTTTTCTTCAGAGATACAAAGTGAATATCATCTGAATTTATCATCTGGCGAATATAATCCAGTGCAAATATTCAAATGTTCAAATATTTGGGAAATTTGTATGGAGCTAACTCACATCCATACACTCTGATCTCTGTGTGATCTTGATTAAGGAACCAATCTCTCGTCTTTGTGAGGTCTGAGTGGTGTAATATTCTTTGGATCTCTTCATTTATCCTTGGATTTGGTCTCCCACTGAGCATGCTCACCACCGTATGATAAAACATCTCGATAAACTGTTTAAAATTGAAGTCTGTGGAGTTTCTTCTGAGAAGTGACGTCCATAGGGTTACTACCTGCGATTTTCCATCCTAGTCCATTTTTTGCATAAGGAAGGAGAAATTATCTACTTGATAAAACATGAATATGTATGCCAGTATCGAGGAATATCGGAGCATGCCCTCTGTGGCAAATTTAGAAAGCTGATTGTGGATGTTCTCTGTCAGGAAAGTGTTGTAGTCAAACTGGATGGTGGCCTTTTCCTCAGTAGAGAAAATAGATAAGAACCCCAATATAGGTTCATCTATCCATTCATTTGAAAAGTAGCCAAGTAGACAAGAAAGTGATGAAATCACTTGGTTTCCCTTTTCTGAGAATAGGGAGGACTGATATGGGGGATTTTTCTTGGGGAGTTGAGCATCCTGTGGGAGGAAAATCTCAAAGATTTGGTCTCTTTGAGGAAAAGACAGGTTCTGGTATAACTTTGTTAGGATTTCAAGGTTGAAAGGGGAGGCAGATTTAGCTCTAGATATTTGCATCATCTAATCAATGGCCTCTGGTGTGATAAAGAAAAGAGTTTCTCCGGACGAAGAAGCTATGGCTCTCTGGTCGGGGAGGTAATGAGCTTGACACTTAAGGGAGAATTCGGGGAAATGATGGACCTGGGGAAAAATATACAGGGGAAAATTTGACTCCCAGGGCCCAAACTCATTGCTTTGATCTAGGAATGTGTCTTTAAACCATGAATGCAATTCTACAAAATTGAGTTCACACCTGGTCTCTGAGATCAGATAATCCTTGTCTTCTAATGGAATCCGATTGATATTGAAGGGAGGGGGAAGGAATGGATTCTCTTTGAACTCTGTTTTTTTAGACTTTGGCACCATCGCTTCCAATGGTACCTACAACTAAAACAAAAATGTTAGCGGGTAATGGCTATGGCTGGGTAGATGGCTGGATCAGTGAGGGGGGAAATTGTCTAGTGCGTGGAGAGAGTGAACAGTATGCAAATGGTGGGACAGGGGCTACTTTTGAGTGAATGGGTATTCATTAGCTGCGGGGGACAGGTCAACAGGATAATGAATATGTAGCCTATAGTAAATTGCCAATGGATCCTTAGGAACGTGAGGAGGTAGGCAAAGGACGTATGACATGTGTACCCGGGTGATGTGGAGGATGATGATTAGGGGATAAGAGAGGGAGAGATGACCTGTAGCGGGTGGACGGATAAGATAGGTGGAGATGGATATTGAGATGTGACATCATGAGGTGGTGGCAGTATGTTAGAAGGGAAGAGGTGAGACATAATAGATTAGCAACATGTTGGATGGGGCCCACTGGGAACAAATGCCTCATTCCAAACCCCCCCCGCCCCACCGTTAAAGGAAGAAAGGTCGAGGGGGTCCGAAATCTCCTGTAGACCGTCCATCTATGAATCATTGGGATAACCATAGATATGTGCGCACTTGTT
>ML782493.1:905067-917779 GCA_009831015.1 Picea engelmannii | reverse complement strand
GGGGGTCCGAAATCTCACCTTAGCCATAGATCTGTGCACCAACGACTCAGCCGTAGATCTTCGTGCAATCTTTAATCTCCGGGCATGATTTAATATGTGCATCATAACTTAGGCTTAGTGCTTTTTGTGAGTTTTGTGCACTGCTTCCCTTGCTTTTGTCAACATGGGGTTAGGAAAGCACCTAAAACATCAGAATCATACATTTTCTTCGAACACCATACAAACTTTATTGAAAGAAAAGGTGGCTAGCCTGTGTCCTATCCTACCTACCTACACTTTTAGCCCAGATTAAACTGTTGGACTAAGAGATTACTCTACCCTAGATTTATTTGACCAAGATTAGACAATTTGATCAAATTTATTCACTAACTAACCTTTCTACTTGGCTAAGATTAAACAGTTTAGCCAAGCCTATTCACTAATCCTATCAACATCAATTCAAAAGGACCTGACCATGTTTAAATAGTATGGATCAAGTCATTGTTATTGCATGGGGCTTTGTTCATTTTTTCTTCTATGCCCTCTTTATTCTTTTTCTTTCTTTCTTTTGAAAATAATTTGCATGAATAAAATATTATTTGCAAGATGACATATATCAATAGTGAAAATTTTCCAGTCACCATATGATCCTATAAATTATAGGGTTATAATTGGTTCCTTTGCCAGTTGGTTGGGAATGTGATGGGATTGAGTATGTGAGATTTACTGAAGACGCGTCAAAATAATTTCGTATCGGACAACAAGACGTTGAGAGAATGAGAATCTAAAAGGGGATGTTGAGACCATGGAATCTAACGAAGGCAGATATAGAGAACTGGTTGAGGACAACGGAGCTATAGTTTGTGTAGAAAGATAACAGAAACCCGACGTTGACACCATGCAAATATATGGGAAAGTATGTATTGAACGACTTGCATGAAGTATTTTTCTGTGATTTCCCACATGTATTGCAGGAGTGGATAAAAGGGTTTAAATACAACCATCCTACAAATTGTATCAGACAACTAGAGTGGAATCCTGAAGAAATTGTGCAGTTACAACGAGTTGATAACAAGTTTACGCATGTAGTAGATTTATGGTTAGACAACATTATTGTAGGATTTATCACATACTTTGCAATAGATACAACAAAGTCTTACAAAGCAGCTGAACAAGATTTATTGAAGGGACCTCGAGGTAGGTACATCAAATATTTATACACTTCTATTAATATATTACTATATAACAAAGGTGTAATATCTACACTGGTCAAGTATCTACACTGCGCAGAGGTAGTAGTTCAACATTAAGGATGACATGACATGATCCCACCATTAGGTTACCAAAATTCAAAGGAGAGGTGTCGGAGGACCCGGAGAAGCACTTGTTTATTTGTGAAAAGATCTGGGAAGCGAAACAGATCGTAGGATAGGACACTAAAATTTCACAGTTATCCATCATGCTAAGAGATCGTGCACTAGATTGGTACATGAGTTTAGCTGCAAACATTCCTCCAGGGACAACCAGGATGATTGGAGATATTAAAAATCTATTAATAAATGAGTTCCATAATCCTAGTTCATAAGATCAATACATGAATGCAATGACAAAGATTAGATAGAAACCAGGAGAATCTGTATGGGAGATTGACCAAAGATTCAAACGATTGAAGGGAAAGCTAAAATATGTCATGAAAGATATGCAACATAGTCATTTGTTCATCAATTCACTGCTACCACACTTGAAATACCTGTTGCGACAACAAAAGTTTTATACACAGGCAAAGGATCTACAAGCGTCCCTACAACTGGAAGAAAACCAATATCAAAAGATAGATCTAACCATAGGGGAGCTGAAGGAGGATCTGAAGAACTTAACATTCCAGCTAAACCAAAACAAAGGTAAGGACAAAAGAGAAGTTGTTTGGTGTACCACATGCAGGACATAATGACACCATAAGAATGAATGTCCAAAATTCGCGCAGTACATGGCAGCATGAATTCCAAACCTGTTGCCAATAGGAGGAATATGGTGTGATATCTGTAAGAAACAAGGGCATGATCCATATCACTACCCAATGATGCAGAAGTACCAACCAGTACCTAAGAGTTCATATTGCAGCTTTTTCAAGTTAGTAGGCCACGATGAAAAAGATTGCAGAACCATGGAACTCATGAGGGAAAGACCATCAAATATGTACAAGGTGCATGAGGAAATAATGATCGGGCCAGAGACACCATAGTTTAACCAAGTCCCAACCCCATATAACACTGTGCAACAACAATATAACATTGTGCAGCCGCAATACAATACTGCACAACCACACTATAATCCCGCACAATATAACCAACCGCCTGGGTATAATGGACCATGAGGGGATTGAGCTATATACAGAGGTGGAGGAAGAGAAATAGGAGGATTTGGAAGAGGCATCAGATCAGTGGTATGCCACGATTTTCAACAACTAGGAAACTATGCAAGAGAATTTCCACTTCCACCCACGACGTGTATGTACTGTCGTGCATTAGAGCATGACACAGAAGAATGTTCGATACTATTAGGGAATATATAGGAGAAGATAAATCAAAACAATCCGAATGTTCAATGGATTTCGACAGAAACGAGGGATGAAAGAAGAAACATCAACATAGTTACGTGGGGAGGAGCTAAAATAGGAAACGACACGGTATGACAAGAGATAGTACAAAACCAATTGGTGAAGAAGAATGCCAAACCAAAGAAGAAGTTTGATGTGCAGAAAGAAAAATGATATATTCAAGTAGGATAGAAAATAATTCATGAAGCTAGACATTGCATCGACATCAAATGCACAACATAATAAGGAAGTACTAGCATATGAGATTCCTCCATCGCTGGATCACACCAAAGAATCACAACCCCTAGGACAAGTAATTACGATTAAGGTTTTTTTGCAATCATGTGTTAAAATACTAAATGATCCATCCTCTATTAAAGTATTACAAAATATGCTAGAAATATGTAGCATATAGGCAGAAGGAAAGCTAGAACAAAAAACAGTTAATCATCTGCATACAAGAAGGAGAACAAACAGATAATTCAGATTGAATGCCAACATTAGACATTTCAACATGGAAGATATTATACTGGATTTAGGATCCAAAGTAAATGTATTACCTAAGAATACATGGCAATGTATGGGAGAACCTACATTAGGAAATTCACATGTTCAGCTGAAACTAGAAAATCAACACAAAGTTCTACCAATTGGAAGACTAAAGGGAGTGGCAATAGAATTGGATGGAGTGTGTACTAAAGCCAACTTCGAAGTAATAGAGATAGTGGATGGCACATCAACTTATCCATCATTTCTTGGATTGGATTGGGTGTTTGAAAATCAGGCCATAGTCAACTTAAATACGAGGAATATGACATTCAATTCAAGAGAATACAAAGTCATTACACCATTAGACCCATCTGAAGGGGAAAGGTTTGTAGAACCTACTTGCTTGAACCTAGAGGAAGTTAACTCGTTGTACAAAACAACCGCGTACTAAGAAGATTATGTGAATTCTACTGTAGATGGGCTACTTAGTTGGAGAAGCATCACCTCATGTGCGTTAGACACAGATATGGGCTTAGAAAATTGGCAGTAGAGGTTACACGAAGTCTCCACAAGAAGATGTGCAAGAATAGACTGCGCAGTAAGATAGGTAGGTATGAATATAAGAGAACCTCCTAGCTTCCATGGGGTGAATGACTTAGAAGAATTATTAACATGATATGAAGATGAAGTGTTAGAAAATCATAGGCTTTTATCCCTGTACATAGCACTCAAAAAAACACCTACACGATGGTGGGGTGCGCACAAAGAAACAATTAAGGAATGGTACTAATGTAGGCGATTACTACGCATCAGGTTTGGATTAGAAAAGGAAAACAACCAGCTGCAGAAATATGATGGAAATGGGGCACCAGTAGAACACTTGAAGAAGTGTAGAACACTATGGAGAATGACTCCACCATAGGAATGGTCTCATCATTTTTTTCACACATTAGAGGGGATCCCAACAAACTGGTATACAAACTAGGAATTGCACAGAAGAACTGCAAATTGGACAATATTACAGTAGAACTTTACAATTGCTTTCTCATTTGAGCATGAGAACCACAACATAGAATCGCCACTGAAAAAAATCAGAGGGGTGATATTCATTAAAGAACCAGAAGTTGAATTCATGACAGAAGAACAACAACAAAACATACAAACAGTAAAGGAACTACTTTCATGTTACCATGTGCAGGAAGAAGCACCAGATGAAGATGACCCGCGAAATATTCAAATTCAGGAAGTTGAAGGAAAAAGAGAAGTGGAAGGTCCACTTTTGGAATCAGAAGTATTTGATGTGCCGATGAAGGTGAATAAATTCAACATTGGGACAATTGAGAATCCCAAAGTGGTCAGCATTGGAGACTATTGGGATGAGAAAATAGTGGGAAGCATAACAGAGTTACTGCATGAGTACAAAGACCTGTTCCCAACAACGTTCACATAAATGAAAGGTATAGATGGAGATATAGGTGAAATGAAGATACCTCTTAGAGCTAAGGCAAGAACGATCAGAAAACGACCATAAATACTAAACCCTATATATAAGTAAAAAGTCGAAGCCAAAATCGATAGAATGTTGGAGGCTGGAATCATAGAACCTGTAGAGGAATCTGAATGGGAAGCCCGATGGTATTTTAGGAGAAAAAATAGGGGGGGATAAGGATATGTGTCAACCTGAGGAAGCTGAATAATGCGTTCTTACATGACCCGTTCCCTACTCCTTTCACAGATGAGGTGTTGGAGAATGTAGGAGGACATGAAGCTTATTCATTCACCGACGGATTCTCAGGATACCATCAGATCAAGATAGCCCCAAAAGACAGATATAATACCACTTTTTCCATGGAATGGGGATCCTACCAGTACAAACTCATGTTGTTTGGACTGAAGAATGCACCGATAATATTTTCTAGAGTATTCATAGCTGCATTCAAAGAATTCATCCACCAGTTTCTAGAGGTATATCTAGATGATTGGACAGTCTATATTCTATTGAAAGACCATGTAGGGGTGTTGAGGCTGATGTTAGAAATATGTAGGCAGTGTTAGATATTGTTAAACATCAAGAAGTGCATCTTCAAAACACCCTTTGGGATACTATTGGGCCATATAGTATGCAAACAAGGATTTCTAGTAGATCCTTCCAAGATTGCAGTAATTGTTAATCTACCACCACCAAAATCAGTCTGTCCATTAAGAGAAACATTGGGACACACAAGGTACTATAGGAAATTTATAAAAGGGTATGCACAGATCATTGTGAAAATGGATAAATTGTTAAGAAAATACAACAAGTTTCAGTGGAATGAGGACTGTTAGCGAGGATTGGACACCCTAAAAGAGAAGATGGTAACCACACTAATACTAGTATTCCTATATTGGGAAAAGACATGCCACGTGCATCTAAATGCATCAGCCATAGCACTTGGAGCTATTCTGGTGCAACCAGGATTAGGAGAATTGGACCATCCTATAGAATTCGCTAGCAGAAAAATGTCAGAATCGGAGCAGAATTACAATACCACAGAGAGAGAAGGCTTAGCTATGGTCAATGCACTTTAGACGTTCAGACATTATTTATTGGAAAAACATTTCAACAAGCCAGTGTTGGGGGGCATAATTTGTAGATGGTTATTGTTGTTCTAGGAATTTGACTTTGAAGTGATAGTCAAACCAAAGAAGTTGAATGTAGGACTTGATCACCTATCGAGGATCAGTAATGGAGAGGAACCTACGAATCTAGAGGACAAATTTCTTGATGCATTGTTATTTTCAGTCCAAGTAGCCGATGAATACTTCACATACATCATTCAATACTTGAGTACAGGGACTGCGCCACAAGACTTCAACACTGCATAGAAGAACAATCTGGTAGTTAGGGTTTCATACTATCAGTTGATTGCTAGACACTTATACAAAATGGGTGTAGATAGCATCTTGAGAATATGTGTGCTAGAACATGAAATACCTAGGATTTTAGAAGAATCCCATGAGGCAATAGCAAGAGGACATTATGCAGGAAAAGCTACTTCACAGAAGGTATTACATGCATGACTATGGTGGTCGAATGTTCACAGAGAATAAAAGGACTACTGCCAGAGATGTGATGTATGTCATAGGGTTGGTAAACCGAATAGAAGGGAATCAATGCCCCTCAGACCACAAGTAACCTTGTAGGTATTCGAAAAATGGGAAATAGATTTTGTGAGACCAATTAACCCACCAACAAAAAGGTGAGGAGAGAGGTACATTATTACTGCGACAAAGTACGTAACAAGATGGGAAGAAGCAACACCATTAAAATATTGCAGCAGAAAGACAACAACACACTTCTTGTTTGAGAAAGTGATCACTAGATTCAGATGCCCAAGGATTTTGATGAGTGACCAAGGCACTACTTCATTAAAAACACTATTAAGGCTATGAATGAGGAGTTTGAAGTTCAAAATCAAAGGAGTACACCATATCATCCTCAAGAAAATGGAACAGTGGAAGCCTTTAATAAGATCCTCGAGAATGCACTGACAAATATCTGTAATGTTAATAGGGATGATTGGGACTTGAAGATACCAACAGTATTGTGGGAATATGGGACCACATGCAAAAAAATGACAGGGAAGACACCATTTAGGTTGGTGTATGGGAAAGAAGCAGTGGTGCCATTAGAGTTTTTGGTACCTAGTCTACGCGTAGTAACAATTACCAACATGATAGAGGGAGGCACAGTACAGGAAAGGCTAAGTCAATAGATGATCATGGAGGAAGATGAGATTCTAGAAGGGTTTCACCAAGAAGTACATAAAGCAAGGGACAAACCTTGGCATGATAGACACATCAAGAAGAAAAATTTCAAGGAGGGAGACTTAGTCTTGGTATATGACAATAAATCTCTTCAACACCCAGGGAAACTCATAATGCATTGGTTAGGACCATATGAAGTAAAGACTGTCATAGATGGGGGAGATGTACAATTGAAGAATTTAGGAGGAACAAAACTCAGAGGGATTTTCAATGGGAGTTGACTAAAGCTGTATAGGGAAAATTGACCTCATAGCACTTAAAAAAAAACAAAAAAACTAAGCGCAATAAAGGGGTTACCATGCCATGTTATCACCATAAATTTTTTTAGATGGTATCCAAGTCTCGGAGTTTTGGCGAAGGGCTATGTCACTAAGGAGATATGATAACTTAGAGGACCAGACTATATCCAGCTGTGTATGGAAAAATATAGCAGAAGTGTGAAAGGTAAGACTCGGTGGACCGTTGATCTTGAAAGTGGCCTAGATCAATGGCCAAGGTGTATATCGATGATTGAATAGTGCGAAAGATAATCAGTCGAGGGCGGGCCAGGGAAAAATATCGTGGTTTTATCTATGGATGCATGGCACCTATAGAGGTACATCTGGGTGAAAAGAAGTCTGAGTAAAACCACTTTCTCCAACCCTCGATGTCAAGAGTTGTTGGGTCAAGGTGGGCCATCGATCTTGAAAGCGGCCCGGATCAATGACCAAGGTGCATATCGACGATTGAAGTAGCAAAAAGATGAATCAGACAAGGGTGGGTTAGGGAAAACTACCATGGTTTAAATCATGGACACATGGCACCCTCAGAGATACATCGGGGTGAAAAGCGGTCTGCCTAAAACCGGTTTCTCCAACCCCCGATGTCGATAGGAAAGTATAAAAGGAGGAACCCCCAACATTATTTTATGATGTTTTGAAGCATTAAAAAATTCAAAAATTGGTGCAAAGAATCCATCTGAAACCCAAGCCCATAACTGAATCCAATTCGTGCTTCCTTCGCTGCTTAATAGGTATTTTTTACCATGGCCACTAATCCTGTTGTTTTATCTATGAATGAACAAGACATCTCCTCCAGAGAAGAAGCCCTAATTGATAGTGACTCCGAGGTTTTCAACACAGAGATAATAGTTTCACCCATTTTTGTATCCAGATCGAGTTTGTTAGACAATGTCAGAACGTGCATACCTTTCTTCAAAGAGGCTCAAGCCTCCATCACCCCTTATGTCATAGAATTAGTCTTTCCTTTCCTTGAATTTGTAAGCTGGTCTGCAGATCGATATTCTCATGAATAAAGAGTCATTCTAAATAAATTAGGGTGAATTTTTTTATGTGAAATAGACAGTCCATTGCTTCGGCACACCCTCAATATACCAGAGTCCTCCCCCACAGTGTCATAGCCCTTCGAGGAACATAAAATGATCATGATCTATAGCGAATTCCCACTAGAAGTGAAAACCCTTTTTCTGCAGACCATTGTCAAGCTTGGAAACCATTCAGAGAGTCTGTCGTTACCTTCCAGTGTAAGTTTCATGGTCATCAAAGTCCATTGGGATTGTTCTCTGCTAAGTCAAATATTAGGATTGGACAATGACAAGTTTGTGGTAAAAGTCATGTTAGGTTTCTTGTTAACTTTCTTTCTATCTGGTCAGTTGCTCTGTGTCAGTTTTGATAAATTTATTGCTGACAATATGCATCAATAACTGGTTAACTTCAATTCATTGAAGCACTTCAGATACCACACACACTTGCTGAGAATGTTTCTGGAATCTAAAAAAGTCGAATTTCCTAAGACTGTATTTATTTCAACTGATTGTAAAAGGATCACCATGCTTATTTTCATCAATAAGATTATGTCTAGGGTGTACAGTCTTATTTTTGGTTCAGATCTGCCAAGGGTTCTAGAGGAAATGAAAATCTCTTTGCAACCAAATCTAGAGAACAAGATAGGAGATTGGATGTTGTTCATAAAATCTACTATGATTTGGATATATGGCTGTCAGGAAGGACCTTATCTTTTACCAGCCTTTCTAACTCCCAAAACCTTTGCTTTGGAGTTCATAAGACAAATGATCATCTCAGAGACAGATCATTTTTTGAAAACACACAAGGGTTCTAACTTAAAGTTTCCTTTCATAGTTGGACCCTTTGTGGTAAAGAACAAGTCCTGTTTGCCTCATATTCAATCCAAACTTAGTGAATTGAGGTTCACACAGTTGTAGGGGAGGAGATATGATCCGCAACATATCATATCATATCAAAGAGGATATTGGAGAGAAGACAAGGCCCCTATGAACATGAGTATGTTGAAGGATTCGATAAGCTAGCCAATCTAGAAACCTGTGTAGATATGGAGGTCACTCTACGGCATGATAAAAAAAAACATACAGAAACAACCTCTCATCAGAGCCTAACACAGAAACCTTCTCCTAGGCTGGTTGTCAAAGCTCCTAAAATGAGTTTCTATAATAAGAGGAGCACTTGAGAGGCCCTGGGTGCTAGTAGCCAGTGAGATACTCTCAAAAAAATGAAAATCAAATCATCCTCTCAAATAGTCGACCTGGAAGAAGAAGAGCCCAAAAGGAAAAGATTCATGGAGATGGTGGAAGGTGAAACCAAGAATGAATAAGCTGTTACGGGAAGCATTCCACAAAGTGAAAGAAACACAAAGGTTTTTAGCAGCAGGAAACATATATTTAGCCAGACACCTGGGGCCATTTATTAGTCCAAGGAAGATTTAATGAACTAGTATGATGTGAAGGGAAGTATGGACAAGAGAGAAATAAGGGACCTGTTGCTCAAAGTAGAGAAGATCTCCCAACATAAGACTTTATTTCTCTCAGTCATGGATGTGGAAAGAAAGATGTTTAACATAGCAATGGCTGATGATGATAAGGTTTTTTAGATCAAAATGCACTATGAAAATATTGGTTCCCCTGACAAAGTAAAGCTCCACAGGAATGTCAACAACATGCTATATTCTGATTATCTGAGCTTAGGTCTGAGGGTTGCAAGATTGACAATGCATGGAATCAAACTAGATGGAAAATTGAAGCAAGAAAAGGCGTCCAACAAAGCCTAGATGACACAGGTCAAAAGGTTAGAATCTGAAGGCCCTCAAGGGGTAAAAGCTTCTCTGGATGAGAAAGATAAAATGATCCAAATACTAAATAAAAACATGAAGATGTCCCCTATAGATCATCTACAGACAACATAACTGACTACTTTGGAACAGGAGAAGGAAACATTCAGACAAGAGGCACTCAATTACAAAGCTAAAGTGCTGTAGTTGGAAAAGGAGAAAGATAATTGGTCACAAGCACAAGCATTAACATCAGATCTGGTTGTCATTGTAGCTACTAATACAGAGGCTGGATCAAGCACTGAGGTTTTAGTCCAAGTTATGTCCTAGGTAAGCTTAAAAATAGGGGAGATCAAGGGTCTCAAAGAGGTCATAGAAAAGTTGAAACAAGAAATGAAAGTGAAAGATGAGAAGATGGCTCAACTCCATAGAGATAATCAAGATTTGCAAGAGAGAGTGAGCAAGCCGAAAGCTAGGTTAAAACGAAAAACACTATTACAGGGATCCAAACATGTGATATGGGACACTATTGCTGTAGAGGCTGCTAAATTTAGGGTTTATCTGAATTTTATAAATGTCAAAGACAATGTGGCTGTTACGGCACGGAGCAGGGGTACTATCATTAATGAAGTATTAGCCAAGAAACCCTCAGAATGGGCCCAAAATGCTATTGACTTGTTAAATTCTTTGCCAACTGCTGATCTCCAAACTATCAGGGTAAAGGAGAGGATTGCGTTGATCATTTGGGCTAGGAGGATCATCGCCAAGCACAATCTTCCTAGATCGGTCCATAACAAAGCTATGCCAATGGAGCACAACATACATGAGTTTAAGAATGCATTTGAACAATTTTTTATCAAAGGCCTCCCATCATTTTGGGATGGAAAAGGTTCATTATAAAATCAAACAGATTACAATTCTCTTCTCATTTAGTGTAGAATGGACCATTCTAAATTTGAGGCTATGGAAGAAAGTCTGAAAGGCCCAAGCCTGGTAGAGTATTTGGCTACAGACTTTGAAATAATAAGTTCAAAATAGTGAAAGTTGGTCTGTTGAATATGTCCTACGCCATGTGCATTGACTTGGAGATTTTTATTGAAGAGATGATGGACTACGAGATCCCCTCTGACTCACAATGGAAGGAAATCGTGCGGTTGGGTAAGACAAAATGAATTTTCCACGGAACCACTAAATGATTTCCAAGTGTCATCAAATTTGGAGATTTGACAGAGGATCAGATTGAGACAGATAATGTGAAAGAAGCTGAACAGTCAGAGGAATCCGCTTTGGTTTTGAAACGTCTTTTTGTTCAATCATTGTAAATCAGTTTCCATACCGAGACTATCAATTGAAATTATTATAACCAGTTTTAGAAGCTGAAACATTTCAATTTCAACCATTGTAATCAAATTGTATAAATACTAGGATACTTGAATGAATTAATGTTGGCAGAAGTGCAAGGGAAACTTTTGTTTTTGTAAACTCTATTGTAATTTTCTGAAGTTGAATTGAATATATATGCAGAAGCTTTCGAAGTCTCTATGAAAATATTCTAATGGTGGTGATATGAGCTTTATCTTCCTTCATTGTATGTATTCCTTGTGATCTTTTATTCCATTTACATTTTCTTCTGTTTAAATTGGAGAGTTAAAGGCCCATAATTCATCTTATGATGCTCTTGGCTTAAGCAATTTAAACTATGTGATTGTCTTCTTAACTAATTCATAATTCATTTCAGTAATGCTTTGATGTAGTTATTTGTTTTCTCCATCTTCCTACACTCTACTTAAATTTAAGAATAACTCAGATTCATTGCCTCAATTTTGCCTTTATCCTCTGGAGAGTTATACTAGCTGATCATTGTTTTCATTCACTTTCAGAATTGTGACTCCATAGCCCTGAGTGTTCCTCCTCTTCATTGCCAACAATTTTATTAAAAACCCCCAAAACAAAGCAAATTTAGCCAGTGATTATCAAAGAAATATCAAGTGACATGAGATATCCCTCTCTAATTTGTGCAGGCTAGTGCCTCATCTCTAAAGTTGGTTGAAAGAGTTACCTCTGTCATTTTTCTATCAGTCAGACAAAATTTACAGAGTGCTAACATTTTGGCGTCATTGTCGAGGATGAAATTGAAAAAATATTCCCTGGGAAAATGACTTAAAGCTTTAGTTTGATCCCTAAGGGCGAGAGTGGATTAAATACCTTATTGGATGAGATTATTTTTACCCTGGAGACTCCATTAATCAATGACCAGTTGCACCACACAGTGTGACATAGAAATCCTGGTTCCTAAGAAAGTTCACACCAGGAGAAATCCAGACCCAGAAGCTGCAATCCATGTGTCTGACCCTGAGAAGATTGTATGCAGGAGAAAAGAAAGGCCTGTAACCCTAGTGTTGTGTCCAGATTGATATCTGTCTTTGCCTAAGGACATAGTGACTAGCATTGAAATCCTTGAGTTTGACATGAAATGTGAACAATCCCTGTTCAAAACTAAGTCTGAATCTTGTTTAAGCGAGACTATCTTTGACAAAAAGAGATTCCAAGATCTAATTTTAGCTGCATCTTCCAAGCCTATAGTGACCCCTTCTCAGAACCTATTAAGAACCTGAACCAGATCTGAAGATATAATCAACACAATTACTGAATACACAATAGATCCAAAGAGCAATATAGAAGAAACCACACAATATTATTACCAAACCCTTGAGGTAGGGCAACACCATACAATGGATCCTATTATGGAAGGGATCCTCT